>JAWNNQ010001500.1:0-21549 GCA_035044765.1 Leucophenga montana
TTGATATACAGGCAGCCTCCTAAAGTGGGCGGTAGACGCCCACTAGTATATGTGTATGAAGCTATTATCTATAAGATATATATATATATATATATATATATATATATATATAAAAAAATATATATATATATATATATATATATATATATATATATATATATATATATATATATATATATATATATATATATATATATATATATATATATATATATATATATATATATATATATATATATATATATATATGTATATATATTCAAAAATAGGGGTACGAGGGTCAAAAATACTTCACATAAATGTTAGTATGTGTAGGATCATATGTTGTATTCGGGTTAAACGTGAATACTATATGAGGGTTAATCTAACCGATAAGATGGTAACCGATCGAGAATGATCACAACGGGTAAAGATGGTAACCGATGGAGAATAAATAATTAAATAAATGAGTTAATTTAATCTTCATAAATTATATCCTATGTGTTATTCTGATATATGAGCATATTATTGTAAAGTTTCATTAAAATCATTTAGTAGTTTTTGCGTGATGGAGTAACAAAGACACATCCATACAAATTAATTTATAATATATATATATATATATATATATATATATATATATATATATATATATATATATATATATATATATATATATATATATATATATATATATATATATATATATATATAATATAGGATATAGATTGCTTAAATCGAACATGTTTGACACAACAAGTACAAAGTAAGTTTTTTTATAGGAGCCATACCTTCATGTGGATAAACCGTGGGAATTTTTATACCATTCACACAGTGTGAAATAGTATTGTCAGTTTATGTGAAAGTTTGTAACGCATTAAAGGAGATATCGTGGACCCCATTCTTGATTAGATCGACGAGACGATATAGCCATATCCGTCTGTCTGTTAGTTGTTGAGCATTTTGTATAGATCAATTTTTAAGATATCCAGCTGTAACCTGGCACCCAGACTTATTTTTATGTTGGACGCGTCACAATGGATGTGTTCTTCCGTCTTTTGGGGTAGTCCCCACACAAACAACCCTCCCTTTTTGGACATTTTGTATGAAAAACTTTTTTAAATATGTCAAAATAAGCTTGATATTTGATCTGGTGGCGTCTTATGGATAGCCGCTTCCCATAAATTTACTAATTATCGTGTCCCGCTCAGTTTTTGCGGTAGCTCTCATATAAACCCAGCGACCACTTTTGTACTGTTGTATGCAAAACATATTTATTTAAATCAATATCAGCTCAAAATTCGATATGGTAGTCGCTTCACACACATGTTCAAATGGGCGTATCCCGCCCACTTGGGGTTGCCTATATACAAACCCGCCATCCATGTTTATGCTTTACAAGATGATTTGATATTTCGTGTGAATGATAGAGTTTCGGTTCAATCGAAGTTAACGTTTTTTGTTGTTTAACTAAAGTTGCTTCTGGTTAGGTTACAAAGTCTCCATAGCAACTTTTAAGATACTATATTAAAGATTGAGGGAATAGGATACAGTAACAGTAAAACACAGACATGATTAGATCGACTCGTCTTCTCCTGGTGATCACGAATAAACCTATGTATATGCTTTATGGAGTCTCCGATGATTCTTTTAAGGCGTTGCCAACAGTGTGACTAAATTATAATATATACTATTCACGCTCTGTGTGAAGAATATAAAAATAAAAAAAAATTTGCGAAGGAATCCAGTACTGTGTGTATGCAGCGAAAAATGGCGCGGAATAGCATTCCGCAATACATGACTCACTGACCGGCGCCATCTTTGTGTGGTACCTGCGTTATCTGTAGAGGGCTTCAAGCAGGAGGTAGCACGGAAAATACAGTGAAAAGTGAAATGGGTCTATTAGAGGACTTAAGTTTCGCTTCATTACCAAGTTTCAAAAGAGGTACAATCATTTCTAATATTCAGACATCTGGGACAATTAGTTGAAAAATAGAGGAGTTTAACACGTAGGTTAGATATTCTTCTGCTATAGGTCCAAAGAACTTCATCATAATATACTGCTTATATATATTTACGCTCAAGCTGTGATTACTTCTAGCTTCTAGCTCCTATAATATAATTTTTATTATTTCAACAGCTTGAACACCAATATTCGATTTTTTTAAGTATAACTTTTTTTTAGTTTAATCGACAGTTTAAATCGGTAACGTAAAGTAGCCAAATTATTGCTAAGAAATACTTACAATTTTAAATTTTACAGCCTCTGCAACTTTGTAAATTTTTTGAAAAACCGAAAAATAAATTTTTTGGGTTTATCTTTCTACTTTGAATTATCATATCTTCGGCTATCGTGAACATTTTTATGCTGTTTTAATTTTGTTGGATAGTTGTATTAAGTTTCTTTGCTTTTGCCGCAAGGGCCTATTTTGTACCTGTTATTGAACTTTGTTAGGCTGGGAAAACTTCGGAGCAATTCGGAACTGCATTCATTTTAAAGCCAAATATTATCACCGGACACCGATTAACACCCAATTTGAGAAAAAGTTTTGATAATAGATCAGGCAAAAATAGGTGAGGGCAATACCAATGATGGAAATACCGCTCGTCGACTTTCTTCTAACCCAGAGCTGGCCAGCGAGATTACAGGTATTGACTTAGAGCTCATTAGAATTAAAATTTTATTTTAAGTTCTTTCTTGCAGTAAGCTTACTGATGAAAACAAATTTGAGAACATATAAAAAAATATCGGATCACCCCAGTCCAAAATATAGGGGGTTGAAAAATACCCACCCACCTCAAACTAATTTTTTATTTATTCTTG
The DNA here is from genome assembly GCA_035044765.1 of Leucophenga montana. Classification (NCBI taxonomy): domain Eukaryota; kingdom Metazoa; phylum Arthropoda; class Insecta; order Diptera; family Drosophilidae; genus Leucophenga; species Leucophenga montana. Next base: position 2,804 of record JAWNNQ010001500.1, read on the forward strand.
ACGCCGAGACGAGTCCAACGAGCCCAATATCAGAAAAATCAGTCTATCCATTCAAAAGTTATGAATTTTGGAAATTTTTGACGAAATAGTTTGTTTTTTTGTATGTTTGTGTGTTTGTTTGAATCCTTTAAAAAACCAAAATCCGCCATTTTGAAAAAAGTGGTTGAACAAAAGTTTCTTAGTTTTTTGTGTACTAAAATCCTGTATAAATAAAATACAGGATTTTAGTACATAAAAAACTAAGAAACTTTTGTTCAACCACTTTTTTCAAAATGGCGGATTTTGGCGGGATAAGCTCAAAAAAGCTTTAACTTCAATTGGTTACTGTGGCCAAACGGCTTAATATTTTTCAACGTGTAATAGCTCGTTGGAGAGGTCTTTCGAATAAATTCAACATGGTGCTGTACAATACCAACTTAAAAAAAAAACGGTCAAAATAAATTTTGAAAAGTACATTTTACGATTTTGCCGAAAAATGAAACCAAATTTTCGTGCTCATATTTGGAGTGTTAAAACTTCGCGAGATTGCGCAATAATTTAAATACATATAGAAATTTTTCATTTTAAAAATACAAAAATAATGAAAATTGTATACATTAAAAAAAAAAACTGGTTTCGCTAATTAAAAACAAAAAAAAAACAAGAAAAATCGCTAACTTTGACCAGAAGCTCTAATACCATTCACACGAAATTTTACATGTGGGAGGCGGTTTGATATACAGGCAGCCTCCTAAAGTGGGCGGTAGACGCCCACTAGTATATGTGTATGAAGCTATTATCTATAAGATATATATATATATATATATATATATATATATATATATATATATATATATATATATATATATATATATATATATATATATATATATATATATATATATATATATATATATATATATATATATATATATATATATATATATATATATATATATATATATATATATATATATATATATATATATATATATGTATATATATTCAAAAATAGGGGTACGAGGGTCAAAAATACTTCACATAAATGTTAGTATGTGTAGGATCATATGTTGTATTCGGGTTAAACGTGAATACTATATGAGGGTTAATCTAACCGATAAGATGGTAACCGATCGAGAATGATCACAACGGGTAAAGATGGTAACCGATGGAGAATAAATAATTAAATAAATGAGTTAATTTAATCTTCATAAATTATATCCTATGTGTTATTCTGATATATGAGCATATTATTGTAAAGTTTCATTAAAATCATTTAGTAGTTTTTGCGTGATGGAGTAACAAAGACACATCCATACAAATTAATTTATAATATATATATATATATATATATATATATATATATATATATATATATATATATATATATATATATATATATATATATATATATATATATATATATATATATATATATATATATATATATATATATATATATATATATATATAATATATAATATATAGGATATAGATTGCTTAAATCGAACATGTTTGACACAACAAGTACAAAGTAAGTTTTTTTATAGGAGCCATACCTTCATGTGGATAAACCGTGGGAATTTTTATACCATTCACACAGTGTGAAATAGTATTGCCAGTTTATGTTAAAGTTTGTAACGCATTAAAGGAGATATCGTGGACCCCATTCTTGATTAGATCGACGAGACGATATAGCCATATCCGTCTGTCTGTTAGTTGTTGAGCATTTTGTAGGGACCAATTTTTAAGATATCCAGCTGTAACCTGGCACCCAGACTTATTTTTATGGTGGACGCGTCACAATGGATGTGATCTTCCGTCTTTTGGGGTAGTCCCCACACAAACAACCCTCCCTTTTTGGACATTTTGTATGAAAAACTTTTTTAAATATGTCAAAATAAGCTTGATATTTGATCTGGTGGCGTCTTATGGATAGCCGCTTCCCATAAATTTACTAATTATCGTGTCCCGCTCAGTTTTTGGGGCAGCTCTCATATAAACCCAGCGACCACTTTTGTACTGTTGTATGCAAAACATATTTATTTAAACCAATATCAGCTCAAAATTCGATATGGTAGTCGCTTCACACACATGTTCAAATGGGCGTATCCCGCCCACTTGGGGTTGCCTATATACAAACCCGCCATCCATTTTTATGCTTTACAAGATGATTTGATATTTCGTGTGAATGATAGAGTTTCGGTTCAATCGAAGTTAACGTTTTTTGTTGTTTAACTAAAGTTGCTTCTGGTTAGGTTACAAAGTCTCCATAGCAACTTTTAAGATACTATATTAAAGATTGAGGGAATAGGATACAGTAACAGTAAAACACAGACATGATTAGATCGACTCGTCTTCTCCTGGTGATCACGAATATACCTATGTATATGCTTTATGGAGTCTCCGATGATTCTTTTAAGGCGTTGCCAACAGTGTGACTAAATTATAATATATACTATTCACGCTCTGTGTGAAGAATATAAAAATAAAAAAAAATTTGCGAAGGAATCCAGTACTGTGTGTATGCAGCGAAAAATGGCTCGGAATAGCATTCCGCAATACATGACTCACTGACCGGCGCCATCTTTGTGTGGTACCTGCGTTATCTGTAGAGGGCTTCAAGCAGGAGGTAGCACGGAAAATACAGTGAAAAGTGAAATGGGTCTATTAGAGTACTTAAGTTTCGCTTCATTACCAAGTTTCAAAAGAGGTACAATCATTTCTAATATTCAGACATCTGGGACAATTAGTTGAAAAATAGAGGAGTTTAACACGTAGGTTAGATATTCTTCTGCTATAGGTCCAAAGAACTTCATCATAATATACTGCTTATATATATTTACGCTCAAGCTGTGATTACTTCTAGCTTCTAGCTCCTATAATATAATTTTTATTATTTCAACAGCTTGAACACCAATATTCGATTTTTTTAAGTATAACTTTTTTTTTAGTTTAATCGACAGTTTAAATCGGTAACGTAAAGTAGCCAAATTATTGCTAAGAAATACTTACAATTTTAAATTTTACAGCCTCTGCAACTTTGTAAATTTTTTGAAAAACCGAAAAATAAATTTTTTGGGTTTATCTTTCTACTTTGAATTATCATATCTTCGGCTATCGTGAACATTTTTATGCTGTTTTAATTTTGTTGGATAGTTGTATTAAGTTTCTTTGTTTTTGCCGCAAGGGCCTATTTTGTACCTGTTATTGAACTTTGTTAGGCTGGGAAAACTTCGGAGCAATTCGGAACTGCATTCATTTTAAAGCCAAATATTATCACCGGACACCGATTAACACCCAATTTGAGAAAAAGTTTTGATAATAGATCAGGCAAAAATAGGTGAGGGCAATACCAATGATGGAAATACCGCTCGTCGACTTTCTTCTAACCCAGAGCTGGCCAGCGAGATTACAGGTATTGACTTAGAGCTCATTAGAATTAAAATTTTATTTTAAGTTCTTTCTTGCAGTAAGCTTACTGATGAAAACAAATTTGAGAACATATAAAAAAATATCGGATCACCCCAGTCCAAAATATAGGGGTTTGAAAAATACCCACCCACCTCAAACTAATTTTTTATTTATTCTTGACGCCGAGACGAGTCCAACGAGCCCAATATCAGAAAAATCAGTCTATCCATTCAAAAGTTATGAATTTTGGAAATTTTTGACGAAATAGTTTGTTTTTTTGTATGTTTGTGTGTTTGTTTGAATCCTTTAAAAAACCAAAATCCGCCATTTTGAAAAAAGTGGTTGAACAAAAGTTTCTTAGTTTTTTGTGTACTAAAATCCTGTATAAATAAAATACAGGATTTTAGTACATAAAAAACTAAGAAACTTTTGTTCAACCATTTTTTTCAAAATGGCGGATTTTGGCGGGATAAGCTCAAAAAAGCTTTAACTTCAATTGGTTACTGTGGCTTAATATTTTTCAACGTGTAATAGCTCGTTGGAGAGGTCTTTCGAATAAATTGAACATGGTGCTGTACAATACCAACTTAAAAAAATATAGGTCAAAATAAATTTTGAAAAGTACATTTTACGATTTTGCCGAAAAATGAAACCAAATTATTTGGAGTGTTAAAACTTCGCGAGATTGAGCAATAATTTAAATACATATAGAAATTTTTCATTTTAAAAATACAAAAATAATGAAAATTGTATACATTAAAAAAAAAACTGGTTTCGACGTTTGACGTTTTTCATAGAAATGCTTATAAGTGAGCTGTGGGTTTGTTGTATACTATTGTTCATATTTGGAGTGTTAAAACTTCGCGAGATTGCGCAATAATTTAAATACATATAGAAATTTTTCATTTTAAAAATACAAAAATAATAAAAATTGTATACATTAAAAAAAAAAACTGGTTTCGACGTTTGACGTTTTTCATAGAAATGCTTATAAGTGAGCTGTGGGTTTGTTGTATACTATTGTTGTATGTTATTTATACATATTCTTTATATATAAAAATCTAGCAGTCCGTAACTCCTCAAACGACTGAATTTTCTTCCAAAGGCGTAAACACGTCTAGCAAGATTTCCCCACATGTTTTCGATAGGATTGAAGTCTGGGGTGCTGGCCACTCCAAAAGTTAAATTTCCTTTGCTTGAAAACATTGACGACTGGCTCGCGATACATGTATCAGGGCATTATCCTGTTGCAAAATTGTTTCTTGGTCCGGCTGCGGCTCCAAAAAGCTTACACGGACTTCCTCTAGCAAGTTTGTATAACCTTCTGAATTCATTCTTCCAGTAATCTTGCAAATAGGCGTCCTATTGTAAAAACTGAATCCAGCCCAAAACATCAACGAGCCACCTCTACAGTTTCTCTTTGTTGAAAAGCGTTCAGATCTTTCTAAATCATGCCAATAATAATTGAAACCATCTGGGCCATCAAGATTTAATTTTTTTTTTCATCCGAAAAAATCACTTGCTAATTTATGGACTTTAGTAAGTGCTGGCTTCGACTCATTTTCTTCCACTTTAGTCGGTTACTGCCCGATAAAATTTGCCGCACTCGACGTATATTTTTAATTTTGGAAGCTGTTGCGTTAAGAAAGAGTGGTAGAAAGAGTGGTCAAAGCACCTTGCTGTGACAATGTTCCGATAACTCCAGCCAGTTTGGAAGAACTTACATATGAAATAAAACTTCTGGTAAGGAAAAAGTCTTCTGGATACGACGGAATCGACATAGCAACTATCAAAGCACTTCCCGATAATTGTCTACAACTAATAGTGGAAATATTTAACGTATGCTTCAGGCTTGGGCATTTCGCTAGCCAGTGGAAGTGCGCAGAGGTAATTCTAATTCCAAAGCCTGGAAAACCTGAGAACGAATTATCATCCTATCGCCCTATCAGTCTGCTGGCTTTACTCTCAAAAATATTCAAAAGAATATTTCTTCGTAGAGTACTACCGACACTAGAAAGCGATATTCTCCCCGACCATCAATTCGGGTTTCGACGAAGGTATGGAACTCCAGAGCAAGTTCACAGAATCGTTGAAGTCATTCAAAATTCTTTTGAAGAGAAACAGTTCTGTTCGGCCGTATTCCTTGATGTAAAACAAGCCTTTGATCGCGTATGGCACAAGGGGTTGTTATACAAAATAAAAATGACATTATCCTGCACAGAGTTCCGCTTTCTTCGATCATATTTACAGGGCAGAAGCTTCTACGTGAGACACGAAAACGCCACATCAGAGTTAAAAAGCATACAGGCAGGAGTGCCTCAAGGAAACGTGCTGGGCCCATTGCTTTACACCATATACACAGCTGACATGCCCGACTCTACCTGCAATGAAGTAACTATAGCGACATATGCTGACGATACAGCAATTCTTGCTACAGCTTCCAGTGCTAAAGCAGCAACTCAATTGCTTCAAAACCAACTGAACAAAACCCAAGACTGGATGAACAGGTGGAATATCGCAGTAAACGCAGCCAAGTCCGTTCATGTCTTATTCGCACTTCGATATAAGGGTAACGATCGGGCCCGCTTTAATGGCGTGGTGATTCCTAAACGAAACAAAGTCAATTATCTAGGCTTTTGGCTTGACAAAAGGCTAACTTTTAAAGACCATATAGTGGCGAAAAGGAAGCAATTAGACCTTAAAACGCGTCGGATGTATTGGCTATTAGGCCAAAAATCAAAGCTTAGTCTGAACAACAAAGTCAGACACAAAGCCATACTTAAGCCGGTTTGGACTTACGGCATCCAGCTATGGGGTGTGGCAGCTGTATCAAACATCGAAATACTTCATCGGTATCAAAACATCTCCCTTAGGAAAATCACTCGAGCTCCGTGGTATATACGCAATGACAATATTCATAACGATCTTCAGATGCCAAGTATAGCTGAAGAAATCAAGAGACATAGCACCAGATACATAGAAAAACTTGATCAGCTCTGTAATATTCTAGCTATCAATTTATTGGATAATTCAACAACAACGAGGCGGCTTCAGCGAGTGCACCCGTTAGATCTGTCATGTTCAAGAACATTAAGATTATTATGTAATTATATGTTAATATAATATGTAAACCGTAAATGTGAAAATGAAGTAGTCAGAAAATTTGATTATAGTTCCTGCATCGAACTGATGGCAAATAAAAAGATAAAACAAAAAAAAAAAATATATATTAGAATGCATATAATATTTAATACATTATTTTAGATAGAAACTCAGCATCTGAAAGACACCTCTTCCGAAATTTGTCCCCAGTAGAAGGGGAATCTTTTGGCAGATATTTAATTCGGTTAAGACAAAAACTGAAATTGAAGAAATTTGTCTTGTCGATAAAATAATAGATTCGTGGGCCCCGATTGACTTAAAGAAGAGGTTTTTAGAGAAAGAGCAAAAGTTGGATGAAATACTAGATGCCACCAAGATAGCGACGACGATTGTAAAGATTTATGTTTTAGAATTAACGGCGAACTGGGAAATGATAGTGATATCGTATGTAGCATTGGAGGCGAACAAGTTGAGATGATAATAGACTCGGGATCGCCGGCAAATTTGCTGTGCGAAAAGCACTGGGAATTGCTGAAGAGCAACAACGCTGTTATGTGGAATTTGCGGTCTCAGTCGACGGATAGATTTAAAGCATATGCAAAGAATGAACCACTCAGAGTCTTAAAAATTTGTGAAGCCCAAATTTGTGTGGAGAAGAACCAAGAGGTAATTGCTACGTTTTACATAATCGATAATTGGGTAGCCAATCCCTGTTGGGGAAGAAAACAGCAACCCAACTCAATGTTCTAAAGATTGGTTTAGACGCAAGACGAATTGAAAGTTTGCAACCGTTTCCAAAAAAAATTAAGTGGCAAAGTTTTTCTCAAGACTTGACCTAAAGGATGCTTACCACCAGTTGGAACTACACGAATCGAGTCGAGAAATCACAAGTTTTATCACCCACTTCGATACAAACGGCTACTATTCGGTGTGAATTCGGCACCTGAAATATTTCAGCGGATTTTGGCGGAAATATTGTCACCATGCAAAAATGAACACAACTACTTAGATGACGTAATAATCTTTGGGAAAACCGAGGTGGAACACGATGAGGCGGTGCTAGAAGTATTAAGGATTTTCGAGGATGACAATGTGCTATTGAACAAAGTCAACTTTAAAGAGGAAATGCAAAAGTTCATATTGACATACAACGTTACGCCGCATGACACACCTGGACTGACGTCAACCGAATTGATGTTCAACAGGACCATTCGCGATAAGTTGCCGGGTATACGGGACATTGTGGAAGAAGTTGTAGACTCCTCAGCGAGAGATTACGATCTTGTCAGCAAACAAAAAAGGGAAAGAAACAGCCGATAGAAAAAGAGGCGCCAAAGAATCGGACATAAACGTCGGAGACAAAGTGTTGGTTAAAAACGTTATATTTTCCTCAAAATTAACCCCAAATTTTGACGTAACGGAGTATGAAATAGAAACGAAGTGGAACCTCTTGGAAACAGGAGGAAAGTTAAACGAAACGTAAGCCACTGTAAAAAGATATTTTCTATGCAGCCGCCGACTGACAATGCCAGTGTTAATGAAAACGAGTCACCGTTTCAACTGGGTATCTCCGCCCAACATCTCCAGCGGTTCCAGACCAGTTGGAAGTGATGCCGCCAAGTCCATCTCCAGCCAACGAGTCATCCGGACCGACATTCTGCCCAGGAGAAGTTAAAGCTAAAGCTGAAAAAAGGGAGAGATGTGGCAACCCTGCCATGCGAATAATGAATGACGTTTGCAGGGTGGCAGCACTACAGTCACTCGATGACTGATAGCGGATGCGAGCGGAATTACGTATGTTTAATAATATTATTATTATAACTAAAAGTGTGATTAAACGAAATAAATAGAGTGGGTCTTTACCCAAATAATTTGCGTTGTTGCAGGTCTTATTGCAGGGAATCTTTGAATTTTTAATGTTTTGTACAATTCGCATCCTTTGAAGTTGGCAGTATGAGCACCTCTACATAGGGCACATTTAATTTTTGTAGTTTCGTCCATTTGACAGTCTAGTGCTTTGTGTTTTCCCGCGCACTTAACACAAACAGGGTCCCGGGTACAGTAGTTTCTTGTATGTCCGTATTTTTGACAGTTAGTACACTGGTCAATAGTTCTCTTTTGGTTTGGTGCTTCTAATTGCACCTCCACATAGGGCACATTTAATTTTTGTAATTTCGTCCATTTGACAGTCCAGTGCTTTGTGTTTTTCCGCGCACTTAACACAAACAGGGTCAACAGGTACAGTAGTTTATTGTATGTCCGTATTTTTGACAGTTAGTACACTGGGCAATAGTTCTCTTTTGGTTTGGTGCTTCTAATTGTACTTTAGTATTTAGTAATGTTGTTATGTTATAAATATCTTTGCTATTTGGACTAGTTTTAAGCTCTATTGAGAATAGCGGTAGAGGCTTTTTTGTGTATTTTTGTTGTATATTGTAAATATTTATTGCGTCATGCCCTAATTCTTTCAGTTCTTCCTTTATATCAGCAATATCAAATGAATGGTGTAGTGTCTCAAAATGGTTCTAAATTCTCTTTCTTCTTTGGGTTTAAAAGTATAGTATTTCGTATTTTTAGAACGCAGCATCTTTATGATCGCGGTATAATGAATCGAATCAGTCGTCTGAATTCTAACTTCGTTGTTAGGTAGTGTTTTTAAAATAAAATTATTCTTGACGATATCTCATAGAGCTCTATTAGAGCTTTTATTTGCTCAACATCCTGCACATAAAAAGGTGTGGGCTTGTTTTGTTTTTGAACCAGAGGTTCGATATTTATGGTTGGCGGAGCTACTGCTTCTCTTTCGTCTTCAATATCTAGTGGGGCATATCGGTTCGTCGATGGTTTTGCAAGCCAAGTAATTGAGTGTAGTTTGATTTTTTTGTTTCTGTTTCTTTGATTCTGTCATACCCGTTGATTTAGATGGTGTTCTGTTCCATTTCTTTTGTTTTGTTTGTTGTACGTTTGTGTCTGTTATTACTGATGTCTTAGGTACATTTATTGCTGTTGTTGTCCGGGTAGCATTTACAAATTTAGTTACAAATGAAGTACTTGCATTTGTTGTCGTGACAGTTGATGTGGTTGTTGTGTGAGTAAAATTAAAATATGCACGCGATGCAGGTTATAAAGGTGTTGTTGGCTGGAGTGAAGCTGAAGAGAGCGAAGTTGAAGAGAGTGATGCTGCTGTGTACGAAATTGGCGGGAGCGAAGATGAAATAAGAGATGCTGTTGGTAGTAGTGATGAAGAGAACGATGTTGTTGGTAACGCTGCTGCGCAGATCGGCGTTGACTGGAGCGAAGTAGAAGCGAGTGACGTTGCCGGAGATAACGTTGATGAAAGAGACGATAAGATGAGTGGTGAAGATAGAGCGAGTGATGCTTGTGGGTGTAGCGATGAAGAGAACGAAGTTGAGGTTGAGAGGAACGAAGACGTTGTTGATGGAAGCGATGCTGACGAAAGAGACGATGAGGAGTGCGATGAAAATTCACCTGGTGATGAGGACTGGATAAATGTAGCTGTTGTTGTTGGTTGAGGCATAGGTGAGAGTGGCGTCATTGGGGACGCGCATTGCTCAGACCACGAAGTAGTATTATTGTTATTTGCTTCACTGTTGACCGTAAGTAAATTTGAAGATTTGGATTATGCTGGTTTTGCTTTTGATTTGATTGGGATTTGTTTTGGTTGTTATTGTTTAATTTAGTATTAGCACTATTCTTGTTATCATTTGTGATGGTTGGAGAAAACACAGTAAAGTATGCGTTGTTGGAATTGGAAGAGAGCCTTCGCTCTCTGTGATTAGCATTAGACTCGCTCATCGTTTTTTTTTTGCTGCTCTTTCTAGATGCGCTTTGTTTCTTTTCATTTTCTGTATAGTAACAAATTATATTTTTGTTTTTTAATGTTTGTAAACATAAGTTTGAACACTGTTTGTTGCGTCCTTTCGCGTTGTTTGAACAATAATTCAAAAATTATATTTTATCGAATGTTTAATCAAAACGTCTGTCTCATACAAGATGATTTAGGACAATGATCCATCATGCTATAAGATCCAGGAAAATTTATAAGTCACTTCTTAGTGTCATTTTGTTAAAAAATCCTGTGCTAATTGAGAATATTATATTAAAGTGTAATTAATGTATGAAGGCTACTGAAGTGTATTTAAAAACTATACATTGTGGGATTCGTTAGAAGCAGAATTAAAGTGATTTTTACAGAAAAATACCACGTCTTCGCGGAAGATCAAAAAATATTGGAAGATTCCAAACATCCACAAGTGGTACATAACAGTCATTTAATTAGAACGATTGAAGAACATTTGGCGGATAATGTAAATTTAATAGATCGAGTTGAAAATAAACGTGCAAATGAATATCAAGATCAACACAATCTCTTCAAGCAAATGCATTAAGACAACGAGAGGCACGTCAACGAATGACCGACGCAAACAGAGTACATAATCAATTTCGTATACAAGAACATCGGGCAGTGCTACGTACATCACTTCTTCGTCAAGTGTTCGAATACAACCCTGAAATAGACTATTTGTCACATGCACAAATCGTCATCGGCAATATGAACAAAGAATGCAATCATTGTCATGCATTAAAGTACAAAGGTGAACCAGCCGGTCTTTGCTGCGCATTTGGAAAAGTGTCACTTCCATTGTCAAATTTGCCACCAGAACCATTAAAAACACTATTAACTGAAACCACATCTCAATCGAAATTATTTTTGAAGAAAATTCGTAAATTTAATTTTTGCTTCCAAATGACATCATTTGGAGCAACAAAAATTGTTAAAAATCAGGATGGTCGTATTTTTGAATCAACATTCAAGATTCAGGGCCAAGCATATACCATCGAATTGGTTCTTTGTTTTCAATGTCTGATGCCCATCCGAAATTTTTACAAATTTATTTTATGGGCGATGAAGAGCAACAAATTAGCACACGCTGCATATACAACCACATCGAGCAGATGGAGGAGCGAGAAAATGTGGAAATTTTAGGGACATTTTCGCAAAATCATAACCAATTGATCCAGTTGTTCAACACTGTTTCCAACAGATTGCAAAACGACAACTATGTTATTGTCATTAAAGCAGATGTGGATGTGGAGAGCACACAGGCACATATAACACAACGGTTAATGAAGTTGCAGTTCTTATGGCTGGCGACCCAACTGAAAATCGATATATCCCTATACATCGCAGAGATAATACGGAGATAATACAGATAATTCAAGACAATCACAGTTCTTGCAGTCCTTGCAGTATTCATTTATATTTTGAGAAGGAGAAGATGGATATCATTTAAACATTAAACAAAGAAATCCAGTGACAGGTACAACTCATAGATTATATTATTATTCTTATTTTCGTACAAGTATTTTCATTGTATCTTTTTTATATTTTTAAGGAGAAGAAACTAACAAGAAAGTTAGCGCGATGCGTACCGGTTGATGATTATTTCATCAATACATCGTTGATATGTATGTGAAAATTGAAAGCGAGCGATTAAGATACATAAAGTTTAATTAAACTAAGCTTCGTTCTGAGGAGTACATTCATTTGCGTGATGCTATTATTGGTAACGTAGATGGAACAAATAATATCAATAATATCGATACCGCATATATTCTTCCAACATCATATACCGCGTCATATGCAAGAATATATTCAAGACGCCATGACTTATGTGCGTGCATATGGCAGACAAGATCTGTTCGTCACATTTACGTGCAATCCAAATCCAAATTAAAATTTTGTTGTTGCCAGGTTAAACTTCAATGCATCGCCATGATATCATGGGACAGGTACTCAAACAAAAATTAAAATCATTGAGGAAGTTGATTACTCATCACTCGGTATTCGGAGAAACACGTTGCTGGCTATATTCTGTCGAATATCAAAAACGAGGTTTGCCACATGCGCATATTTTGATTTGGATGGTCGATAAAATACGGCCAGAAGAAATTGATAATATTATTTCAGCGATAATTCCGGATCGGAATACTGATCAAGAGTTGGTTGACATCGTTACTACTTACATGGTCCATGGTCCATGCGGTACACTAAATATAATGGCACAATGTATGGACAATGAAAAATGCACGAAACGTTTTCCGAAACCATGTATAACTGATACTATCACCAATATCGATGGTTATCCATCTTATCGTCGTAGAGACTTAGAAAATGATGGCCTATCATATAAATTAAGTATGTCAAACGGTATAATGATTGATATTGATAATCGCTGGGTGGTTCCGTATGCACCATTGCTTTTCAAAACCTATCAAGCACACATAAACGTTGAATTATACAGTTCGGTAAAGTCCATTAAATACATTTGCAAATTCATGCATAAGGGCAGTGATAAGGCTATATTTGCTCTTCAAAATGTAAGTGATAACGAAGAAATAACATGTTATCAAATGGGCCGATACATTAGTAGCAACGAAGCTATTTGGCGTATTTTCAGTTTTCCGATACACGAAAGGAATCCTGCTGTTACACATTTAGCTTTGCACCTTGAGAATGGGCAGCGTGTTTATTTTACGGAACAGTCTGCTGTACAACAATCATTAACTGCTCCAAAAACGACTTAAACTGAGTTTTTTAATCTACGCAGCCGACAGAATATTTTCAGTCAATTCGCCAAGACATTGTTGTTTACTGATATGCTTCGATTTTTCACATGGAATAAACAGTCAAAAAATTGAGAACCACGAAAACGAGGCGTTCCAGTCGAAGGATACGTTGACATATTTATGGCAAATACTTTAGGTAGATTATATTCAGTCCTTCCTAAGCAACGCGAATGCTTCTTTTTGCGTTTGTTGTTGGTTAACGTTCCTGGACCGACGTCCTTTTAGTATTTGCGAACAGTTAATGGTATTTTATTCAACACATTCTTCGATGCGTGTTGTGCATTGCATTTATTGGAAGACGATAACCATTGGAATCTCACACTTGCAGATGCAGCACTGAGTTCCTCTCCACAACAAATTCATCAATTATTTTCTGTAATATTGACAACATGTTTGCCGTCTGAAGCATCTGCTCTATGGGATAAATATAAAGATTCGATGAGTGAGGACATTTTGCATCGCATTAAGGTTGATCATCAATATCTCAATATCAATGTTTCGCCTGAAATATATAACAGTTCGATATGATATCTTTAGCTACTTTTGTTGTTAATAATGATCAAATGCTCACTATTGAACAACGGAATGTATATGATCAAATCAATTTGTCAATCGCAGCACAACAAGACGAGTTCTTCTTTTTGGACGCACCAGGCGGCACTGGAAAAACATTCCTCATCTCACTGATACTTGCGCGCATTCGATCCCAAAAGCATATTGCATTGGCAATTGCTTCATTATGTATTGCAGCGACATTGTTTGATGGTGGGCTGCCTGCGCATTCAGCACTCAAGTTACCTTTGAATATTCACATAAATCCCGACACAATGTGCAATATAAAGAAGCATTCAGGCATGGCTGAAGTTTTACGAAAATGCAAAATTATTATCTGGGATGAATGCACTATGGCACACAAGTATTCACTTGAAGCTCTCCATAGAACGCTACAAGATATAAAAAATAATGGCCGGTGGTGCTCTACTGCTGCTGTCCGGTGATTTCAGACATTGCCCGTCATTTATGTGCTACATATGCGGACGAAATTAATGTTTCAAAGAATCATACTTATGGCGGAGTGTTAGTAAATTAAGTCTCACCATAAATATGCGTGTTCAACTCCAAAATGATCCGTTGGCATCGGCATTCTCCGAACAATTGCTACATATTGGCAACGGCAAAGTTGAATTGCATGAAAATACACATATATCCGTCTGCCGGAAAATTTTTGTAACAGGGTGGCAACCAAAAATGATTTGATTGATAGTATCTTTCCAAATTTACAAGCTATTTATACTAATCATACATGGCTACGTGAGCTAGCTATTTTGGCCGCAAAAAATATAGATGTTGACGTAATTGATCAATTTTAAAATACAGTAGTCATTACCTGGTAATGAAATATCATTCAAATCGATTGACACTGTTGTCGATCCTGATGAAGCTGTCAACTATCCTGTTGAGTTCTTGAATTCACTGGATTTAACTGGAATGCCACCACATAGCTTGCGATTGAAAGTCGGTACACCAATCATATTGCTTCGAAATTTGAATGCACCCAAATTGTGTAATGGCACGCGATTGGTCATAAAAAAAATTATGGGAAATGTTCTGGGACGTGGTGGTAAAGGAAGAGGTGTTAAGGAAAGGGGCAGGGGAAGGTGTGGCAGGGGAAGGATAAGTAGGGAAAGTGCAGGAAATGGGGAGGGAAAGGGGTAGAAGGGGAAGAGGAATTAGAATGGGAGGTAGGGAAACGTTGGTAATTAAAGGGTCAGGGAGAAGAGGGGTAGGAGAATGGGAGGTAGGATAAGGGATCATAAGGAAGGAGGGGCTAAGGTAGGAGAGGCAATGGGAATGGCAGCAACGCGCTGTGTACCATTTAAGATAGAGGGATGAAATGTTGTATACAAGTTAATGGATTAGAAGGGGGCAGGGGTGGTAACGAAAGGAGTGGTAGGGGAAGGGGGCAAAGGAATATGGACAGCTTAAGGGTAGGTTGGAGAAGGGATTGAAGGGACAGAAGAAGAGGGGTAGAATAATTGGAGGTAGAGTAAAGGCCATGGGGAAGGTGGGACAGGGAAATGTGGGGCAGGAGGAAGGAGTGGCAAGGGAAAGGAGAGGCAAGGGGAAGGCGAGCAACGCGCTGGGAACCAGCTAATATATGTATATAAAGCGGCTGTCCACTAAATTCCACCAAGCCGAATTTCAAGCTAACATTGATTTAAATAAATAAGTTTTTCATACTAAAACACAAAAGTTGACGTTTGGTTTGTATGCGGGCTACCCCAGAAAAGGGCGGGACACGCCCATTAGTCTATGTACATATGTTAAGCGGCTGTCCATAAAAAGGCGCCAAATTCCATTTTAACCTATTACTGACTTTAACAAAGAAGTTTGTCATACAAAAAGTCAATGGGGTAGCCCCGTACGTTTGTATGGGGCCACCCCAGAAAGTGAGCGGGTGATACCCATTAATGTATATGTGAAGCATCCGTCCATTAGAAGCTACCATATCAATTATTAAGATGATACTGACTACAATAAAACAGTTTTTCTTACACAACATCAAAAGTGGGCGAACACTTTGTAAGGATTGACCCCATCAAAAAGTGGGCGTGGTCAATCCTTAGACTCTATTAAACTGCAATAAAAAGATGTGTATGTGTCGATTTTCAACTGGATAGCATAAAAATTGGTGCCCAACGCAACAACTTCCAGACAGACAAATGGACATGGCTAGATCTACTCATCTACTTTATGGGGTCTACGATGCCTCCTTTAATGCGTTACAAACTTGCAGACAAACTTATAATACCATTCCACTCTATGTGTAAATGGTATGAAAAAATTACTTTACTTATATTAGATATTAGTTCTATATTTTGCGCTCAGTTGAGCGAGTACACAGGGTACCCTGTGTACTCGCTCAACTTTAAGAACAGCTCCATCGCTCCGGACCGTGGACTTGTCGCGTCAACCTGCCAGAACTTCATCATTTTTTTAACTAATTTCATCTCTTATAATTAACCGGAATAAAAGAGGCCTGAAGAGTAAGATAGTTGGTTTATATCTTAGAAGTACTGCTATAAATGTTGATATTATATTCATAGAAACTTAATTAGAACCACATATTTTAAACTCTGCTATATTTTCTGATAGTTTCACAATACCTATATCGAAAAGATCGTTGCAGTCATAAATGTGGAGGAGTGCTGGTTTCTCTTAAGTCTACTTTAGCATCCGAAGAGTTCCAGGGAATTATCCAAACTAATATTAAATTTGTTTGTTTTTTTAACTTTTCAGAGCTGTAAACTGTATTTTAGTTGTCCTATATATCGCCAACATCTGACTCGAGTATATCACCAGAATGCTGCAGCTATACAAAGAATTTCTAAATCATTGTGTACAATTGTATTAGGTGATTTTAATATGCCAAGAGTATCTTGGATCAGTTGTAGTGTAGAATCGGATTTCTTCGATTATTTAGCAAATATGTCATAACACCAAATCAACTGTTCCAATAGATTGTTAGACCTCATTTTTATTGGCAGTGCTGTAGATGCTTCTATTTCAAGAATTTCGCTCATATGTATTCCTGAAGATAAATATCATCCAACACTTGAGTTGTGGTTGCACTTGCATTGCATATATAAATCGTCGCTATTTTTCCAAAACCGATTTTTCAAAGCTTATTCATCTTCTATGTAGAACTAACTAGTCATGTTTACTTTCTTGCTACAGCATCGATAAAGCTTGTGAATTGTTTTACAGTGTTCATACAAGTTATTTTGATGGGTTAGAATTTCACTAAGGTTCTGTTAAGAATATCAAACCAAGATATTTTCCGTGATTTAAAAAAAACCAAAGGTTCAAGATTATACAAAATATTCTGTTTCTTGTTCTCAATTTCAATTTGCTATAAACAGTTTTTGGTTAGAATGAAAAACAACTTCCGATGTGTTCTTAGATCATATTATAAATTTTTTAATACCAAACCTCCGGCCAAGAGATATCTGATTTGCTTACAGCTCACTTTCAATCCATATATTCTTCAACTATTTTTTCCTCAAACTACTCTGTCTTTTCTAAATCCCATACGCATTATCGTATTCTTAGAGATTGTCTTTTAAAGCACTTGATCTCCATACATTGCTGTATGGTAATGATGTAAAATTATGTTTGTCATTTACAGACTCTACTGGTCATGATTTATTACAGACCTCAATATTCTGCACAGTTGGTATCAATATAATTGATTAATTTTGAAGCAATGTGTATGGAGCCCACAATATAGAGTTCATAAGGCACATATAGAATCAGTTCAGAAACAATTCCTACTATTTGCCTTGCGTAACTTATAATGGAACCCTAATTTTAATTTACTTCTTCATATTCATCGGCTTTTCTCCCAAGCAGCCAATACATTTTTTTTGTTTTTATGTTGAGTTTCTTTGTCTTGCCTTTAATATGACTTTTCCAAGTTACTCTCCGATGTATATCGAGTCCAAGATAATTTGCGGAGTCACTATGAGGAATTTGTGAATTATTTAAAAATACTGACGGACAATCTCCTCTTCTCAGAGCAAATGTGACATGTTTCGACTTCTCAGTATTAACCTTTATTTTCCATTTCTTAAGCCATCGCTCTATTTGAACTATTTCATTTTGAATATCTTGAGATACTTCTGCCGCAGTGTCTTTAGATGCAATTATAGCTGTATCATCAGCATAAGTGGCTACTTGAACATCACTGACAACAGGAAGATCGTCAGTGAATATTGTGTAAAGGAAAGGTCCCAGAACAATGCCCTGTGGGACACCAGCATGGATACTATATAGTTTCGATGTTTTTCCTTCCATTTGAACATAAAAGTGTCGATTGCTTAGATACGATTTCAATAAGAGGAAAAATGGAGCAGGAAGCAGTTTTTTCATTTTATATAACATGCCTGGATACCAGACTCGGTCAAATGCTTGTTGTATATCAAGAAATACTGCCGCAGAATACAGTTTCTTCTCGAATCCACTTGTAATTATATCCACTATACGATGACATTGCTCTGGTGTCCCATGACCTTTGACTCCAACTCTATACCACCATGCTGGATATCATTGACTCAAAAAATTTTACGAACTATTTTATTAAATTTTTTAGGCAACCCATTTGCAATATATTTAATGACATATTTAATTAACTATAAAATATTTTTCATCCATTAACCAGCTCGGTGAAGGTCGTTCTATAGTGGGATCCTATACTATTTGGTTTGTTATCGAAATTGTGAAGTCAAGTTTGAAGCTATCTTTGAAATATATATATATATATGGTTCGTCGAACTAAGCAATACGTTTATAGGCTTAATAACAATAGTGATATTGAAAACTAGGATATAGTGTGAACAAAATGACATATATATATATAGGCAAGCCGTGAAAATGGCCCTAAGTTATATACCCTAAAAACTTAACATTGCGAATTGTGAATTGCAACAAAAGTTCTACACAAGAATCTCTATATGTTCTATAGAGAGTCATGTTTTAAGCTTACCAGCCAGAAGTTCTATAGCGAATACTGTATTACCAAATTATATTACCAAAAAATA
>JAWNNQ010001501.1:0-27313 GCA_035044765.1 Leucophenga montana
AAAATGATGATAATGAAAATTTTGAAGTGGAAAATGGAGTGGTATTCAAAAAAGATAACGAAAACTTAAGACTTTATGTTCCGAAAGAGTTCGAAAAATTGTTAGAAACGTTCATGAGCAATTACCATCAAGGAGTAGACAAATGCTACTTAAGAATGAGAGACAATTACTACTTTCCGGACATGAAAAAGAAATACGACGAATATAAGAAAAAAGTGAAAAACTTTTGTAATGTATAATGCTAGAAATTTGTATAACATTCTACCTCTAAGCCCTTTGATACTATTCATTTGGACCATTTAGGACCCCTTCCGTCACTTCAGTCAAAAAGAAAACATGTATTGGTCATAATCGATGCGTTTACGAAATTTGTCAAATTATATTCCGTCTAAAGTACAAGTTCAAAAGAGGTAATTGCAGCAATTAAGAAATATTTTGAATATTATAGTAGGCCAAGTAAATGTATTTCAGACAGAGGGTCGTGTTTTACGTCAAAGGAGTTTACGGCAGTTTTAGAAGAAAGAAACATTAACCATGTAAAGGTGGCAATGCATTCACCGCAGGCAATCGGCCAGGTAGATCGTGT
The DNA here is from genome assembly GCA_035044765.1 of Leucophenga montana. Classification (NCBI taxonomy): domain Eukaryota; kingdom Metazoa; phylum Arthropoda; class Insecta; order Diptera; family Drosophilidae; genus Leucophenga; species Leucophenga montana. Next base: position 587 of record JAWNNQ010001501.1, read on the forward strand.
GAACAGAAGTCTAGTAGGAATGCTGGCTAAATACAGTGAGCCGGTATCACATTCAGATTGGGTTAAACAACTAAGTAAAAAAGAGTTTGCATTAAATAATTCAGTGTGTAGATCAATTGGAGTTACCCCTAGTGAGGCTTTATTTGGAGAAAAGCAGAAGGGAGAAATTGTAGATAAACTTTCAGAATACCTAGACGAGTTCAATGCACCCCCGGAGGGGAGGTATAGGGGAAAAATACATGAAAAGTCGTATATAAAATTGACGAAGTGCAAAAATACATCTTAAGGCACCATGAGAAGAAAAATTGTAAAGTGCCGGAGTATGAGGAGGGAGAGTTTGTGTAGTGATAAAAATGTGGATACTTCAGTAGGGGTGAATAAAAACTTAATTGCAAAATTCAGAGGACCGTATTTGATTCACAAGAAACTACCGAATGATAGATACGTAATTCGGGACATTGAAAATGGGCACATAACCCAGATTCCGTATGATGGAGTCATTGAGGCATGCGACATTCGAATGTGGAAGACAAGAGATGATGATCACATTGACCAAAGCGACACTTGTGACTAATTTTGATAAGGTCTCGAGCGAGTGTTGGCGATCGAAGAGAATAGACGCGACTACACCATATACATATTGGAAATCGAGAAGAACACAGCTTGTTCTTTCTATTTTAGTCATTTTAGTTTGAGTGGTGACGAGGGAATGACACGCCCTGAATAAGCGCAACAATTATATAGCAATCCGATTGAATGTTTGTCTAGTGATGGATCATAAATATTTAAGAATCAGAAAACTATGTCGAAATCAGCAACAAAAACAAAAACAACATGAAATAGTCTTTGGAATGGAGTATTACATCACACCGATTCATAAAATTAAGTGGGGTTTCTCAACAAGTCGAAAATTTAAACCGATTGTTTGGATTCAATATAAAGAAAACTATGTTGGTTTTGAGAAGGAGCAATGACTGCAGTTGCTTACATACAAAGAGTACATACAATTAAAATTGGAGCACTACGAGTTTCTAATGCCAGACACACTTGTGGAGCATCCAATACTTCAGGAAATTCACTGTCATTTTAAATATAGAAAGAATTCACCGGAATGTATTTTTATTTTTAATTATTTTGGGAATAAAGTTTAATTTGATGCTGATACATGGAGAGTCCAATTAAAAGGTACAATATTTTTAACAACTTTTCTTTGTTGGAATACAATTTTACAAAAACAAATTCAAAACTTCTATTATAACTATTATATACCACAATGCGCTCAACTTGAGAAAAAGCAAATAACCTTACAAGAATTGAATAGTGAATACGAATGTGACATTGAGAATGATTTGACACGTATATGTTTCGAGATATCCAAGAAAATGCCTAAACAGATCAAGTCTGATGTGAAACAGTTTAAAGCAACTAAAACAAAAATTGAGACGGAGTTGTGATGATATTAATCATTCTAATATGTTTGATATTTGATTACTGTATATATCCAGGCAAGGAAACGAATAATTGTAACTCACTCACAAGCACTTGTAACTTGTGGTGCAACTAAACGCTATTGGAAGGATAATACAATGCTTAGTATGCACGCTCAAGCACTTGAAACCTGAGATGCACCTAAGTGAATGTTTTTGATAGTATACGCTAAGTACTTGGGACTTAGTGTTTACTGTGATGATAGAAAACTAAGCACTTGAAACTTAGAATCCTTGCGTTCAATCTTAAATAAGAGCTCAAAAGACAAGTAGTGTCATTGGTTGCCTATTGAAGAAAGACAACTTATTTGGTAAATGTTTGGGTTTATATACAATTTCTCTTACATTAAACTATGAACTAAAAACAGATTTCGTTTACATTATCTTAGAATTATTCTTATCATACATGTACGTTTTAGATTTCTTTCTAAAAAATGTGATAAATGCGTTTGAGTTTTTCTTAATGTTGTGTTAATGATACGTCATAAATTATCTTGCTGCATTATCATTATTCAGCTGCGTATCGCAGTATTATGTTTGCTGACCTTCCACGAGAGGGCAACAACAAACACATTCACTGCACATACACAACAGTGCAGTGATAATCGATGCTTGTTTATCGATGTGGCTGTGAAACGAATGTCTGGAAAAACTCCAGATACAAATAACATGCTTATTGTGCGTTTAATAATATAACTCTTATTCTAAGATTCTACAATTACACAAATATTAAGTGGAAGGTCGTCACATCACCACCATCATCAGCTAAAACAAAAAACACAAGGAAAGTCATCAACTCTAAGAAAATGATTTGAGACGTATATGTTTCGAGATATCCAAGAAAATGCCTAAACAGATCAAGTCTTATGTGAAACAGTTTAAAGCAACTAAAACAGAAATTGAGACGGAGTTGTGAAATATTAATCATTCTAATATGTTTGATATTTGATTATGTTCATACGCTTTATCACAATCGATAAAGGCATATGAAAAACTATTAAAGCAGCAAATACATATCATCAAAAATAACTACATGAATAGATACATTGCTGCTATTAATCTCTGAACCGCACTGTGTTATAGTAAAATTCGTTTTGTAGCTTCTGTTTAGACGATATCGCTAGCACGTCTACGCAGCCACACAACAACCACCAAAATACAAACAGTGTCATTATCACCAGTCTATCTACCTGCGATCATAGCAGGGTAGAATCTACAGCGCATCTATGCTTTGCTCTGTGCATCAATCAGTTCTTGTGTGATAACGATGCAATTTCTACTTGATTGTGCATGCAAGATAATGCACTATGATTTATGGCGTATTATAAAACTAGAGAAAAAACCTAAATTTAATCCGTATTGATAATGTAAACAGCATCTGTTATCGATAAGTAATTATCTCTATTTTAGTTCATATTTAGCACTTAGAAAATTGTATATAAACCAGAACATTTGTAAAATAAATGGTCATTCCTTTAAACCACGACTGATCAATTACTGGAACTCTGAGTAACAAGTGCTCAGTGTTTCATTTCTTTTTATCTCAGCAAAGATTCATTTTGTTGCATCCCAGGTTCATGTGTGCATACTAAGTAAATATTTCAACAAGGATTTACCTTGTTGCACTCCAGGTTCAAGTGTCTGTGTGTGCATTCCAAGTGAATCATAAGAAGTAATAAATTTTCAATATCGTTTAAATTACAATCCAAGTCCATGTGGTTGTGTGTGTGCTATTCGGTCACTCGACACGTTTATAAACATTTTGGTGACCCCGACGTGATCCAGGATAGATGCAGAACAGTCTACTGGATATACAGTTTACTTGAAACATCAAGTAGCGACTACAAGAGTTAAGAAAATCTGATCAACTTGGCGATCAGGATTTTCTTATTACTACGTACAACTCAGCTCTAATGAGTTACTACGAGTGTTTGACCTATTTTGGTTGTGCACATCCCATCGAAAGATAAATAAATTTCTCCTGGGTCAAACCTCTAAAGATACAAGGATTAGTGCTTGAGTTAGCAAAAAAAATCATGATGGCAAATTTGGACAGTTTGTGTGATGCACAAGAGTGGAGAAGAAATTCAAAGAACACCGGAATTACAAGAAGGACCCTGCAGTTAGGAAAACACTGGCTTATTACAATATAATCAGGACAATGCATATTTCACGTCAGATTATTATAAAGGAATATCTGAAGTAGTTGGTGAATATAAGAGCCTATTTCATAACGAAGTTCAATGTCTTGCAAAACAGGGTACCGAAGAAGAAGAAGCTGAAATTGCACCAACAACCTCTCAAAACGGATTAATTCGGAAAACAATATCCCGAATGACAGCTTTAAAACGCATTCACAATGAAATAGATCGTTTACAGAAGGGTCAGACAATTAAGTTCTTCAAAATCAAAATTACTACAATTAATCAATTATGGAGTCAAATTGAATGTCTTCGAGGTGAAATCTGGGAAAAGTTGGAAAATCCAGAAGAATTAGGATTCGAGCAAAGAGATTACAATCTTGTAGAACATATGGTTCAGCAACAGCTGATAAATCTAACAACGGAAGCAGATAAGATTGAGAACAAAAGGCTATCTATAACTTCGTCCGAAGAACCTATAATGCAGAGTTCACTACCGCTTCCAAAAGTTACAATACCGCAATTTGATGGAGACTATTTGAAATGGCGCCAATTTTACGAATTGTTTTCTCAAATGGTAAATAAACAGGCATTAGCAGCAATTCAACAAATGTGGAATCTTAAAACGAAGGAGAGACCAGCAAGCTGATTAGTCATTTTACTCTAACCGAGAGTAATTATGAGGCAGCATGGAAGCTCCTACAAGATAGATATAATAATAAAAGAATCTTGGTGACTACATTGATAGAAAAACTTCTGAAACAGCCATCAGGTACATCAACACCAACTGCAATAAAAAGATTGCATGGCACAACACGAGAATGTCTTTTAGCATTAAACAACCTTCAGATAGAGACCTCTACTTGGGATCCTCTATTGATGCAGTTGTTAATCAAAAAATAGTATCGAATCACCCATATAACAATCATTAACAAATTCGAGGGAATTACAAAAGATTCCATTCTATGGAAGCTTTTGGTCACAAAGACATCGTTTCATCTTCTCAAAATACAAAGGAAACTGTTTCTACGATTTTAGCAAACAATGGAAATTGCAAACTATGCAATAACAATAAGCATGCTTTGTATCATTGTAAACAGTTGTTACAATTATCAGCATCGGATCGGCTTAACTGGATCAAAAAATACAAATTGTGCTTCAACTGTTTCAAGGGTGATCACAGTTCAAAAACATGCACGTCAAGATGTTGCCTTAAATGAGACAAGAACCTCAACACCTTATTGCATTTTGAAACAAATGAACAAGCAACAAAGGTCAAAACCGAAACATCAGCAATGTCAGCTGCAGCAAATAATATATCCGCACAGCAAGGATGTGTTCTATTGGGCACTGCAAGTAAAAATGTAGTAACAAATTGTGGCAAGGCTATACAATGCAGATCCATTTTAGATTCTGGGTCACAAGTGAACATAGTCAATGAAAGACTTGTGAATCGTCTGGGTCTGTCTTTAAAACAGCTGATGCTGCGAACGCTGCGCCAAGCTTAAAAACAAAATTAAGCATTCTATCTCCAAATGTAAAGCATGCATTCTCTACAAACAAAGAATGCGCTCGCAAATTGTGGATGCTCTACCTCCTCAACGAGTCACATTTTCCCCTCCTTTCACGGTTACCGGAATCGACCTTTCAATATTAAGTCATCCCTTCTCAGTAAAGGCCCCACCAGCAAGTGCTACGTTTGCGTATACGTGTGATTTGCAACCAAAGCCATACATTTAGAACTGGTTAGCAGCTTCTATTCGAATGCATTCGAAGCTGTTTTGCTCGCTTTGTTGGTCGCCGTGGACATCCCAAAAAAGTCGTGTCCGACAACGGACGTAATATTGTTGGCACCAGCAAGGCACTTCTCTACGATTATAACAGGTTTATTCAGACCACTTCGGCCGATGTATCGCAAAGGAACAGTGCGCAGGGAGGCTGCTGTGAAAAGTTTCAAAACTCTTTTGAAAAAAGTAGCAGGCTGTCACATTTTCTCATGTGGACGCTTTAAGTAGAACAGTGGAGTGTAGTGTTACGGTTGCAGTAATAGAAACAGAAGACATACATTTTCAAATGCAAGTAATGCAGTCAAGCGACGATGATATTATGCGCATTAAGACGAGATTAGAAAATGATGATAATGAAAATTTTGAAGTGGAAAATGGAGTGGTATTCAAAAAAGATAACGAAAACCTAAGACTTTATGTTCCGAAAGAGTTCGAAAAATTATTAGAAACGTTCATGAACAATTACGCCATCAAGGAGTAGACAAATGCTACTTAAGAACGAGAGACAATTACTACTTTCCGGACATGAAAAAGAAAATCGACGAATATAAGTAAAACTTTTTGAAGTGTATAATGTATTCCGCACCCCAACGGCCAAACGCTAGAAATTTGTATAACATTCTACCTCTAAGCCCTTTGATACTATTCATTTGGACTATTTAGGACCCCTTCCGTCACTTCAGTCAAAAAGAAAATATGTATTGGTCATAATCGATGCGTTTACGAAATTTGTCAAATTATATGCCGACTAAAGTACAAGTTCAAAAGAGGTAATTGCAGCCCTTAAGAAATATATTGAATATTATAGTAGGTCAAGTAGATGTACTTCAGACAGAGGGTCGTGTATTACGTCATAGGAGTTTACTGCATTTTTAGAAGAAAGAAACATTAACCAAGTAAAGGTGGCAGTGCATTCACCGCAGGCAAACGGCCAGGTAGAGCGTGTGAACAGAAGTCTAGTAGGAATGCTGGCTAAACACAGTGTGCCGGTATCACATTCAGATTGGGTTAAACAACTAAGTAAAATAGAGTTTGCATTAAATAATTCAGTGTGTAGATCAATTGGAGTTACCCCTAGTGAGGTTTTATTTGGAGAAAAGCAGAAGGGAGAAATTGTAGATAAACTTTCAGAATACCTAGACGAGTTCAATTCACCCCCGGAGGGGAGGTATAGGGGGAAAATACATGAAAAAGTCGTAGATAAAATTGACGATGTGCAAAAATACAACTTAAGGCACCATGAGAAGAAAAATTGTAAAGTGCAGGAGTTTGAGGAGGGACAGTTTGTGTAGTGATAAAAATTGTGGATACTTCAGTAGGAGTGAATAAAAAGTTAATTGCAAAATTCAGAGGGCCGTATTTGATTCACAAGAAACTACCGAATGATAGATACGTAATTCGGGACATTGAAAATGGGCACATAACCCAGATTCCGTATGATGGAGTCAATGAGGCATGCAACATTCGAATGTGGAAGACAAGATGTCCGTCTGTCTGTCTGTATGTTGTTGCTCATTTTTTTGGGGACCAATTTTTTATCAATATTAGGTTGAAATACGATATGGTGCCTTTATAGCGACAGCCGCTTAACACCCACTTTTTGGGGTAGCCCCCATATAAACCTACAACCAATTTTTGTATTTTTTTTATGAAAAAAATCTTTATTTAAATTAATATTAACTTGATCTTCGATTTGGTGGATTTTAGTGGACAACCGCTTCATTTACATATATAAATGGGCGTGTCCCGCCCACTTTTTGAGGTACTCCCATATAAAATCACAGTTCACTTTTATGCATTTGTATGGAAAACGTCAATATCAACTTGAAATTCGATATGGCGATATGACCCTATTTATGTTTTACAATGCTATTTAAAATTTCGTTTGAATGGTATTAGAGCTTCGGTTCAACTGAAGTTAACGTTTTTTCTTGTTTTAATTTTAGATAACATACAGACGGACAGGGCTAGATCGACTCGTCGAGCTGATAAAGAATATATATACTTTATGGGGTCTACGATGCTTCATTTAATGCGCTACAATCCTCCAGAAAACTGAAACACTATGTGTGAATGGTATAAAAAACAAGAAAAAACGGATATTCCGCTGGTTCCGAAGTTTTAATACCTTTCACATTGAGTTTCAAGCTGTGAACTTAGGTGTAATAAAAAACATTTGCAAATCTAATAAACTAAATGTGGGATGTAAGTTTGTAGGAGCCTAATCCTAAAAGTGGGCGTGACACGCCCTTTGAAGCCAACATGTGAAATGGGCAAATCCCGGAAACAGTCAACCAGCGAACAATTTTTGAAATTAGCCTTTTGTTATTTCTTTTTGTGTGGAACATTAGAGTTGATATCTAATTTTAAAAATGTATAAAAAAAAAAAACATTTCGATGTTTATAAATACGAAAATTATTACCAAACCCAACTCAACCTCAGTGTTGTTACTTTTATACGAAAAATTAAAATTTTTTCGGTGTCCATATTATAACTTTATACACTTTATACTTTATATGCGTATGTTATCACACTATATTTTATTTTAAATATTTATATTTATTATACAAGATGTACTTTTCTATTTTGATATTAAAAACGAAGTGAGATCATTCGTTGTTTAACAAGAAGAAGTTTATCTATATATTGCGACTGCTATGTTGTCGTTACATGGCATCTGCCGCCACAGCCCGCCCGGAGTCTGTGTTATGTTAATCACGCAGACGACTAGGAAAGTGAACTGTCCTGCCTGACCGTGTTTTAGTTGGTTTTAATGATGAAACATCTTGCTTTTTGGCTTGGTCGCTGGTAGATGGCGCTGTGTATATTGTTGTCGGCTGGTTCGGATCGGTTTGCTTGTTGATTGTCACTGGTTCGTCGATCTTTTCCGTGAAAGCTGTTTTGAGTCTGTCAATTGTGGCTATTCTTGGCGCGCCATTTATGAGTACTTTGAAATATTTGTCGTATCGTTCGATGACTTCGAATGGATCATCATAAGGTTGCTGGAGCAGTGTACAAACAGTGTCATTACGTAGAAATACCTGCGTACATTGTTCGAGTGCTTTTTGTACAAATAGTCTTTGTATGATGTGGTGCGTTGTTTGCGTAGGTCGAATGTTGTTCATTGCTTTGCGGAATTGTTGTATAAATTCCGTTTCGTTGCTGAGCGGCTGTTGTTCGATGAAGAATTCTGATGGGAAGCGAAGGTTTTTGCCGTAGACCAATTCAGCTGAGTGGTCTGAAGGTCTTCTTTAAGTGTCGATCGTAGTCCCAGCATGATGAGTGGTAAATTGTTCGACCGATTATTCCATTTGATTGCGGATGGAATGCTGTTGTGCGAAGATGTTTTGTTGTACACGTAACAGAATATTGTCTTAAGTGAACCTTGAATTGGCATATTGGTTAATAAAATGCTGTGTTTTGATTTACCATTGACCAATGCTTCTTTATCGTTGAGTTGATCGTCAGCTATTTGATTATAATCAATGGTGCTACATTGAACTGATTCAATGCGTGAAAGAAAATCAGCTACGACGTTTTCTTTAGCATCCACGTGTCTGATATCAGTGGTGTATTCGCTAATGAATTGAAACTTGCGTAGATGTGTTGTTTCAGTTTTTTCTGGTTTTTGTTATTTTATTATTAATTTACAATTTATCAATAAGACAATAAGTAAGTTAGCTGAAAGTTCATAATATAACAGAAATAGCTGTACTCCAGTGAGAACAGCAATTATATTCAAAATTCTATAAATAAGAGTTTATTTACAATATATACAAAATTTAATCTCTAAAAGGTAAATCTAACACATGATTTCTTTTAAGTCTTCGAGTTGTATCGCTATTATCTAGTAGGCCTATTGCCAAAACATTTAAATGATCATGTAGTCTCTCAACATACCTTGTGCTTATTCTACGTATTTCATCTTTAATGTATGGAATATTTAAATCTTTGTGAATTTGGTCATTAGCCCCAAACCAGCGGGCGTCAACAATAAGTCTTAGCGTTTTGGACTGATATCGTTGAAGAGTTTCAATATTTGATTGGCTTGCAGTTCCCCATAATTGGATAGCATTTGTCCACACAGGCTTTACCGAACTTTGTTCTCCAAACTAAGCTGCGATTTTCTCCCAAGCAGCCAATACATTTTTTTTTTGTTTTTATGTTGAGTTTCTTTGTCTTGCCTTTAATATGACTTTTCCAAGTTAGTCTCCGATTTATATCAAGATTATCCAAGATAATTTGCGGAATCACTATGAGGAATTTGTGAATTATTTAAAAATACTGACGGACAATCTCCTCTTCTCAGAGCAAATGTGACATGTTTCGACTTCTCAGTATTAACCTTTATTTTCCATTTCTTAAGTCATCGCTCTGTTTCAACTATTTGAATATCTTGAGATACTTCTGCCGCAGTGTCTTTAGATGCAATTATAGCTGTATCATCAGCATAAGTGGCTACTTGAACATCACTGACAACAGGAAGATCGGCAGTGAATATTGTGTAAAGGACAGGTCCCAGAACACTGCCCTGTGGAACACCAGCTTCGATACTATATAGTTTCGATGTTTTTCCTTCCATTTGAACATAAAAGTGTTGATTGCTTAGATACGATTTCAATAAGAGGAAAAATGGAGCAGGAAGCAGTTTTTTCATTTTATATAACATGCCTGGATGCCACACTCAGTCAAATGCTTGTTGTATATCAAGAAATACTGCCGCAGAATACAGTTTCTTCTCGAATCCACTTGTAATTATATCCACTATACGATGACATTGCTCTGGAGTCCCATGACCTCTCCTAAATCCAAACTGATGTTCCGGTATTATATTGTATTCATCCAAAATTGGTAACAATCTACTCATAAATATTCTTTCGAATACTTTGGAGAATGTCACCAGCAAGCTAATAGAACGGTAGGACGAGAGAATATTTTGGTCTTTGTTTGAATGCGAAAATAATTGGCTTGTGGTCAGTGTAGATTACGCATCGTCTGCCTTCAAGTTGGTCCTTAAAATGTTTGACGCTTTTGAAGATTGCCAGTAGCTCTCGCTTATAGGCGCTCCAGTTGCGCTGTGGTTCAGATTCATTTTTGGAGAAAAAACCTAGAGGTTGTAGCTTATTTCCATTCCACTAATGCAAGCTGGTGTTGGATGCATCTGTTGTGAGTATCAATGTGGCGTTTTCCAATTGCTAGAAGTGTGGCGCTCGTTAGTTTAGATTTTAACTCTTCAAATGCTGCTTCTGTTTCTGTGGTCCATTAAATAGTACTGTTGACGCCTGATGCGTCCTATCTATAATGTATTTTTAGTATCCGTAGCTTTTTAAAGAAAATTTCAAATTCGATTTATTGTAATCCAACAGATTTGCAGTTTGTGGTCATGCGTGCAATATCGCAAGGTATTCCATTATTGTCTTCACCATGACCTGAGGTATTGCAAGGTATTCCACAAACCGCAAATAACGTTCGACAACCTAAATTGGACTTGGTTCCCGTTCTTTTTCGACCTAATTATTCCATATAAAAGTTTACCGCCATGTTTTGGTCGTCTCCCTTTTGCATTTGGTTTTTTCTGGATTGTTCGCTGCCTTGCTGCATAATTAATAAAAACCTAGTTGAATTTGAAAAATTATCTTCGCCATCTTCAATTTATATAATATAAGCAAGCCCAAAAGTGCTGACCAGGCTATTTGGCCGGATGCCGGTGCACTATAGTTGCCGACAGAGCAACACGCGCAAGGCCAAATGTGCTGATCAGGCTGTCTGGCCGGATGCCGCTGCAACATAAGGTGCTGACGGAACCTGACACTTGCATGCCGGAGTAGCGTGTCTGTCACAGAGCGGTCACGAGGCGCCAAGTCAGCGTTCTGTCGCCGGCTCAGCGACTAGGAACGAGCTTTGTAGGGTAGTGTTAAGATAAACTTAAGTTAGTCTTATCGTTACTCTAAGATTAAAACGACGCGGGTTGCTCCATGACGAATAAATCAAATGATATAACTAAAATTTGTTTACTGGCGCCCACACGTGGAAAAAAATATTTTATAAATAATAGAATTCGTAGTGCTAACGCCGCGGAGAATTTTTTTCCAGTTTCAACAAAATACGCTGTGAAAATTTAATAAACCTTTTTTTTTCTTTCCTTAAGAAAAAAAGTGACAAAAAAATAAAAAATTCGTAGTGCCAACGCCGCGAAAATTTTCTCAAGTTTTAACAAAACGTTAACAAAAAAAAAAAAAACAAAAACTGATAAACATAATATAATATAATAATTAAAATTTTAACAAAAAACGTTGTAAAAATTCAACAAACCTTTTTTAAAAAAAAAGAGGAAAAATAATTACAAAAAAAAAAGCGTAAAAAAAACCCCCAGCGGAAAGCTGAGTGAGTAAAACGCTATAAATATTAAAAGACAAATCTACAACAAGTGCTACAGTCATCGGCTACAATCATCGGCTACAATATATACATCGTGATTAAGTCAAAGCAGTAGGAATATCATGTAAGTGTTGTGTTCATTTTGTTTTAAATAAAGAATTATTAAAATAAAGTGTCTGTCCAAAATAACTGCGAGATTCATTTTCAAAAAGTTGTCTTATTTTAACAAATCCCTTAGTATCTAATATTCGTATTTTTGTAAATGTTTTGTGCCTGAATGCACAGGAGACAGACTGTAGAAGACAGTGACAGTGACGACGAGCTAATAGCCTCCTATTTAGAAACTAGGAAAAAGAAAATGACTGAACAACAGGCAACAACACTGCCCCTCCAGTTGCGTTTGTGCTTTGAACAGCAAGCCCGAGTTTTTGAACAAAAAATAACAGCATTAACATAACAGATCAACAGCCTTAAAGTGGCTGTGCCAGAAGTCGATGTATATCAGGCAGCTGAAATTGTGCCAGGAATTGGGTGCGACGAGCCTCTGGACATTGTAAAGCCCATTCCCGAGTTTAACGGGAAGCAAGAAAGCTATGTCTCTTGGAGCACGCAGCGAGCAACGCCTATAAGGTTTTCGAGCCCTATAACGGGAGCTCTCGACACTTTCAGGCAATGCTATAATCCGCAACACAATAAGAGGACCGACAGATGCAGTGTTGGCATCTTTTAGTACCGTTCTCAATTTTAAAGCGATTATTGAGAGACTGGACTTCACATGTGATCCAGCAAGAACGTAGAGGGTGATTTACCCCTATTAAAATACTATGATGAGGTAGAGAAGAAATTGACTCTACTAAAAAAACAAGACATTAATGACACAGGACTCCGCCGCAGCAGCGGTTCTTAACCAAAAATTCAGAAGCGATGCGCTTCATACATTTATTTCCGGACTGAGGAAAAATCTTAAATAGGCTGTTTTTCCAGCTCAACCATGCGATTTGCCAACCGCGCTAGCTTTAGCACAGGAAGCGGAATCAAGTAATGAAAGGAGTATTTTCGCGGCAATCTTCGCAAAACACGCGGAGGAAAAAATACAAAAGTCCAGCGGCCAACGGTCCCAAGGCTCTCGCCAAAACAGCCAGCAGGAGGGTAATAACAATTTCCAATAAAAAAAATACGCATTTTCAAAAAAATCAAAAGGGAAATAATCACGGAAAATCCAAAGCAAGTAGTTCGAGGCAACGCTTTCAAAGCCAAAAACCGCAGGGACAGGCTCCCGAACCGATGGACGTGGATACGTCATCGCGCTTTAGGCAACCAACGCAAGCCCCTCAATATAAAAAAACTTAATAATATGGGGATCAATCAATGCAAAGTAAGCAGAAGATAAACCACTTGCCTCAAGAGCAAAGCAGCAACAATTACGAAACCCAGTCGCTAGCAGCGGTGGATGACCACTTGTCCGATGCAGAAACCTGCAATTTTTTAGGGGTAACTCCCTGTTACCATACATCACACGTACAGTAGCAGGTCAGATAATTAGACTTCTCATTGACACAGGAACCTCTAAAAACTATATAAAGCCACTTTCTGTACTGGCACATCTTGTGCCAGTCGATAACCCTTTTCAAGTTAGGTCGATACATGGGCACACTAAAATCTAGCAAAAATGCCCAATTCACTTATTTAATGTAAATACATATTTCTTTATTCTGGATAGTCTTAAGGAATTTGATGGCATAATTGGCCTAGATTCACTTAAACAAGTAAATGCAAAAATTGATTTTACGAAAAACCGTAGTAAACATGATCACGGTTCAGAAATGATTAAATTTACAAAATGCCAAAACGTAAATTTTATCCAAATCAATGACGCTGATGTTCCCATCGCCATCAGAAAATCGTTTAACAAAAAGATTGACCAAACGGTTATAGCATTTGCGAACGTAAACGAGTCCCTACTTTACAATATAAAGTCTGTCGCCACTATTCAGACAGATGGCGAGCCAGTGTACTTCAAAATTTACCCATACCCAATGGGCGTGTCTGAATTTGTCAACGAAGAAGTTAAGCAACTCCTAGCGAATGGCATAATAAGACCGTCCAGATCCCCTTATAACAACCTATTGTGGGTCGTTGACAAAACAGGTGTCGAGGAATCGGGTCACAAATTAAAACGTTTGGTAATCGATTTCCGTAAATTGAACCAAAGGACAACGGACAAAAGACAAGATCCGATTCCATCTATGTTGACAATATTGTCAAATATGGGTGAGGCGCAGTATTTATCATAAAAAGGAGGGTGGGTGGTCCACAAGGACAACCTGAAATAGAGTGGGAATAATTTTTAGAAAACACGCCATAGACAAAGCCGTAGCATAAATTTGCTGGGGCCCGCATTAAAAGCAATAGCTGGGACACCGGACTTTGACGACTGGGAACAAATAAAGTTCAGACAAGGACAGTTAATAGAATCAGAGAACAGACAAATAGAAATAAACACAAACTTTCAAGACCGACTGAACGAAATAGCTAAATCTTTAAATTCAATCCGGAAAACGGACGATTCGAATATTGGATACTTGTATGAAACCATTCTAGCCAAAAACAGAATCATTATTACAAATTTGGAGGACTTGATCCTCACCATAATACTAGCAAAAATCAATTTAATTAGTCCTCTTATTTTGGATGGCATCGATATAAAATAATTAAAAGATGAACACTTCACCAATATCAGCATAACAGATATTTTACAAGTATCTAGTATTAAGGCATTTCAAAATTTTGATACATTATACTTTCTGATTAAATATCCTAACTCTGTATTAGTTTGTAAGAAAATTAATGTTTATCCCGTGCAACATCATAATGTTATATTAGATTTTCAGAAAGGTAGCACAGTAGCCGATTGAGGTGCGCCAATCTTCACTGTTCAGGAATGAAACGCCGCCGTAAGGTGGTGCACCATCTGCAAGAGGATGCCAACTACAACATGCGCTCAACAGTTGGTATCTCGAACTGTTGCAAATTGCAGCACTCGTCCCGGACATCAAAAACCGGTAGCGCTAATAGACGAAGGCGTCGTCATCATCAACGACGCGACAGTCAGGCTTGAAGACAGCAGTGGCATTAGCCACTACTACTACTACTACCTACTTGGTCACCTACGATGACCACATATCCATAAACGGCACCCCGTACGTAAATGCTCATGGGGTGTTGAGGAGGAAACCTGCAGCCTCCGACATGACACAGGTCAACGTGACGGGCCACAAAGAACATCTAAGCTTGTCATTCTTACACGACCTCAGCTTGAAGTCTTGATTTGTCTCGGTACCATCCAGGGAGTTTGTCGTTACTTCCAACTGACAAAAAGTAAAAAACAAGAACAAAAACAAAGAACGCGGGGAGGAGTTAGCTGACCAGGCTGTTTGGCCGCATGCCGGTGCACTACAGTTGCCGACAGTGAAAGTGTGCTGATCAGGCTGTCTGACGAAACCTGACACTTGCATGCCGGAGCAGCGTGACTGACACAGAGTCGGTCCGAGGTGAATAAAATAAAAATCGTATAAAACAAAATTTGATTACTTATATATTCTTGTCTGTATGTATGTCTGTATGATGTACCCCATTTTTTTTTTTACCAATTTGTATGCTATCCAGTTGAAATTTTGCACATACACTTCTTTTTATTGCTGTTTAATATTGTATCAAGATTGACCCGCCACGCCCAATTTTGGGGTAGCCCCCATACAAACACACTGCCCACTTTTGTGTTTTTGTAAGAAAAACTTTTTTATTAAAGTCAATATTAGGTTGAAATGCGATATGGTGCCTTTTTATGGACCGTCACTTAACATACATAGGTAGTCCCCGTACAAACCCACCGTGCAATTTTATTTTTTTCATGAAAAAATTCTTTATTTAAATCAATATTAGCTTGAAATTTGATTTGGTGGATTTTAGTGGACAACCGCTTCATATACATATACAAATGGCCATGTCCCACCCACTTTTTGAGGTAGTCCCATACAAACCCACAGTTCACTTTTATGCATTTTTATGGAAAATGTAAATATCAATTTAAAATTCGATGATTATGTTTTACAATACGATTTAAAATTTGAATGGTCGTGTCAATGGTATTAAAGCTTCGGTTCACCCGACGTTAACGTTTCTTCTTGTATTTTTTTTATTTTTTTTGTTATAGAAGTTTTTGTCATTTTTCTTTAACAAAATTAAATGAGTATAATTTAACGTTAAATATATGCTGATATTAATTTTAGTGGGTGGGTCTGTTCTGACAACGGTGGCGTGAATATAGAGTGAAGTACTAATTTATAGGGCGGTTGCAGAAACGGATATTGCAGCCCAAGGATTGGAGGGTCAAAACAGCTGATCCCAAATTCAATTGACATGAAAAAAATACATTTTATTTTGTTTTTTTTTTAAACACTCCAGAGCGGAGCATAAAATCCAATCAAGCTTAAATTTTGTTTTTTAAAACAATGTATTGAGAGAGGAAAATTTTACTTAAATTAACAACATTGCATTAATAGTTATGGCAATCCAGGATCATCTACTATACTTTTACTCTACGAAACACAACAATTTCTACGTTAGGCAAAATAATAAAAAAAGGCATAAAAATAGGGAAAGTCACATAAACTCAAAAAACATAAAAACATTTAAATTTAACATGCTTTGAAATATGTCAGAAGCCAAACAGTAAAATGAAGAGCAGCGATGTATTCGTATTCAAGGTTTATTAACGACTAAATACAAGGTGTCTCAAAAGAAAGTTCGCATTTAAAAAATCGATAAAAAAAAGTAAGTAGTTTATAGAAAAAATGTTTATTACATATTAAAATACACACTCTGGGAATTTTTTTTCTTAAAAATGATATTGTCCAAATGTAAACCGTTGCGTTCACGGCATTCATTTAATCGAGCACTAAAATTTCCTAAGACGGCTCGGCATGCATTCTCCGTGATGGCTGCCATTTTATAACTGTTATTTCCTTTTAATTGTGCCAGGGAAGTCGGTTTGTTGCCGAAAACTTTAGATTTGACGTAACCCCATAGGGGTTAAATCGGGACTTCGTGGAGGAAAATTTATGTCATCTCTCCTAGAGATCAATTTGCCAAGAAAAATTTCATGAACTCGTGGTAGAGACCTGTTGGACATGTGTGAAGTTGCTAAAAATGCAGAACAATGATGATCTATGCACGTTTAAAGCAACTGATTCTCAACGTAATATGGTGCTTTGACCAGTCTTCGCAAAGTAATGATTTGAAATTGTTGTAGTATTTCAATGTTGGATGTTGAGGCTGTGCCCCACAGCTGAATGCCATAAGTCCATATGGGTTTGAGTAAGGCCTTATAGAGCAGGACTTTATTTCTCAGATTCAGTTGAGATCTGTAGCCGAGCAACCAGTTCATCTGCCGGAGTTTCAGACAAAGCTATTTTCTTTTAGATTTGATGTGCTCTTACCAGGATATTCTCCTGTCATGCCAAGGTATTTTACTTTTCTCACAGTTCTGCCACCTGCATGATAAGAAAGTTTTAAGTCAATACTATCTGCCAAATACCGCAAGATATGCTTCGCTGCCGTCATGTGCTCTACATGTGGGTCTGTGTATCGACTGATATGCCGTAATGTCCGCTTTACGACATTGTTTGTTACACGCCACCTGGTAACCTGGTTCCAGAGGAACTGACATCTGTTTGCAATCCTCCATACGATATTGCTTGATCAGTTCTTCAATATAGCTCTTCTGACTTAGCTTGATGTCGCCGGTGTGTCCAAAACGTTGGATTACTATGCCCAGAAAGTTATGTAATTTGCCTTTATCAATCACGTCGAACTCCTTTCCAATTCGCGCTTTCACTTCATATAGTTCTGCCTTCTGGTTGTATGCAACGATGATGGTATCAACATAGACCGCAATCAAAACCAATTTGTCGACTTTATTCATCGTATATAATCATGGTTCGCTCTTGCATGCCTCAAATTCGATGCGTTTCAAAACCTCGTCAAGTTTGACATTCCATTGTCTGCCAGTCTGCTTCAATCCGTAGATATCTTTCTTCAATTTCAATACTTTTCTCGGATACTTTTTATTGATAAAATTCTCCGGCTGCTGCATATAAATGTCATCATCCAATTCGCTGTGTAAGCTTGCTGAACTTACATCCATTTGGTGTAAATGCATTTTCTCAATTACAGACAATGCCAAAATCATCCTTATGGTCGCATATCGTACAACTGGTGAGTAAGTGTAGTCGACACCAAAATGCTGTTCACCCCCCTTCGCTACGAGCCGCGTCTTGTAGCGTTCGATTTCGCCTTTTTCGTTGCGTTTTAATGCAAAAATCCATATGCATTTTATAGCTCTTTCGCCTTCTGTTAAGTCTACTAAGTACCATGTGTCATTGTCACGCACTATCTTTGGCCTACCTCGACAACTCTGCGTGTTCTCTCCTGCACAGAAACAATCTCTGATAAATCCTCCTGATTGTTGATGTCCTTTAGATTCTCGCTTTCAGATTCACTCTCATCATCAGGTGTGCCGTATGAAGAAACGATGCTATCATCCTCCTTATTTGATACTTCTTCTGAAATTATCTGTTGTTTGCGCTCTGTTAAATTTATGAAAAAATCTTTATTAATTTCTGTCTCAACTTCGTTGTTGCTTATGAAATTCTCATTGAAAATAATATCTCGCTTTACTACAATTTTCCTTGTTTCTTGGTCATATAATTTGTACGCCTTGGATGTGTCTGAATATCCAACCATTACGTACTTTTTGCCTTTAGTTTCAAATTTGCCTCGTGCACTTTTTTACTGCAGTACAACCAAAAATTCGCATGTTTTACCTCCGGTTTTTTCTTATACCAAACTTCGTATGGCGTTTTGTTGACCAACAACTTTGTAGGACATCTATTTCGAATATACGCCGCCGCCTGCCCATAAACTTTGATTTGAACCTGAGTGTACAATCATGCCTCGAGCCATTTCAACCAAAGTACGATTTGCTCGTTCGTCTACTCCGTTCTGCTGTGGTGTATGCGGAACAGTCGACTCTCGTCGTATACTATGTTGTCTCAAATACTCGTCAAACTCGCCGTTTATATATTCAGTTCCATTGTCACTACGTAAAGCCAAAATC
This sequence comes from Leucophenga montana, assembly GCA_035044765.1. Taxonomy (NCBI): domain Eukaryota; kingdom Metazoa; phylum Arthropoda; class Insecta; order Diptera; family Drosophilidae; genus Leucophenga; species Leucophenga montana. The sequence continues at coordinate 19,558 of JAWNNQ010001501.1, forward strand.
TTGCATTTAGTCTGTCCTTCGACTTGCATATGGTATTGCTTGAACTTATCAGGTACCTCATTTTTTGATTTTAAAAAATAAACCGTAACATACCTCGATTTGTCGTCTATAAATGTTAAGAAATACCTGGATCTTCGGAGTGATGATTGGTCCGCATAGCTCTGAATGAATTACTTCCAAGTCTTTCAGATCGCCTTTCTGATTCTTGTGGAAATGGCAAAACATGTACTTTGCTGATCATACATGTATTACAGCACAATTGCTCCTCGCATTTATTCAGCTTCATACCATATACCAGCGGTGGTCAAGCCCTTGCTCTCGTTGCTCTGAATGCTCAAACCGTTACTCTTGCATGCTTGCGATTTTCGACGAGAGAACAACAACTTTCGGCACAGCCACGATTTTCGAACCGCCATAAAAGTGTTAATTTTGCTATGATTTATGACTTCTGCCGCGTCTTGTACACTGAATAAGAAAGCGAAGTAGGTTTTGATTTGTTACGACTTTTAAGTGATTGAATTTAAATGGTTTCAATAATTTTTTTCAGTGTTGAATCTTTTTTTTACTTTAATAAACCAAACAACAACAATACATCGAAGGCTCGATTTTCTTCGCGACGCATAGAATCATAAAAGTGTTAATTTTGCTTAGATTTATGTCTCTGAACGCGCTTCAATGATATACAAGTTGCCTCGCTTTACTGCTTTTAATATGACGTCACGCTGCCTGTTCTGTATGAACGCATACTGCTTTTCAAACTTCGCTGTCATACCATTTTCGACTGCTTTACCAATTGAAACAAAATTTGCTTTCAATTCTGGTACGTACAAAACGTCTTTCAATCGAACTTGTCGCTCTCTTGTATGTATCACAACGTCACCACGACCGATCGCTCTCACTGAAGAATTTGCTGCTAACCAAATATTCTCCTCGTACTCCCTGAAATTTACGCACATTCTTTTGTTGTTACACATGTGTGACGTAGCGCCGCTATCTATATACCAACAACACGCTCCTTTGTGTCTGTATGTAGTCGCCATCAGACCAACAACATGTAACGCTTCCTCTTTCTTATTTATCATCTTTTTCTTTGCGCATTGACTCGCGTAGTGTCCCTTCTCACCCCACACATATCATTTACCACTGAATTGCCATGGCTTCTGTTGTTTCTGCTGTTGTTTTTGCTCTTTGCGTCTCTCTCCATCTTCCAGCAATTTCAATTTTAACGTGCCGTATTGCGGCAACACGTTTCGCGTTTCCATTGCAATCACAAAGTTCTCGAAAGATTCAGAGATTCCAATCTCTGCCAACTTATCTGCGATCTCGGTGAATGAATTTATAAATTTCACTACGTTGTCATCGCCTTGCATCTTCATATTGAGCAGTTTTTTATACAAAAAACTTTCTGAATTGGACCTTTTGGTTTGTACACTTCCTGTGGTTTCAGCCACGCTTCTGAAGATGTCTTACAATTCTTTATGTAATTAAGAATGCCTTCTCGTCGTTTCTGGTCCATTCCACAAGCTCCTCTGGGTTTTGTAGGTTTCACTTCGCTTGCTACTTTCCATATTCCGCCATGTAGGAGCACACTTCACATCTGCACATACCAACTGTCATAATTTGTTCCGTCCAACTTCTCAATTGAGCATATCGATGCCATTATACGATTTCTTGCAATTTGTTGTTTTCACGATAAATTATTTTTCTGTTATTCACTTCGCGTACTCGCTTTGTCGCGCTGTGCCCATAACCTGTCAGAAGCCAAACAGTAAAATGAAGAGCAGCGATCTATTCGTATTCAAGGTTTATTAACGACTAAATATTAATTGTGTGATACAATAGGGATGATTCCTACAAAATATACTTGCTCTCACTTGTAGCAATAAGAGAGCATGAACGTTGTATTAGTGTTACCATATGTTTCAACAAAATTTATTTTTCAAGTTTTTTTACAATTATTCTTTGCGAAATTGACAAAAATCTTGCTGCCGCAAACGAAACCAAATGTACATTGAAAAAACAGCTGACTACTGCATTGTAAATTTAAAACATCGGTTTCTAAGTCCGTTGGAGTATACTATTTTTGCATAAATTGTAAACAAAAAATGTGAAAAAAAATTGATTTTTGAGACCAGCATGCAACACTATCCACATCTGTGGTTCCAATAGGATGCATACTGAAAAGGCTCTGTTACGGAATAATTTCGCCGAGCGCATTATTTCGCGCAATAGTAATTTCAATTTGCCTCCGCGTTCACCAGGTTTAACCGCTCCCGACGTTTTCTTTGCGCTTCATTAAAAGAAAGAGTGTTAATCAATATTGCATTGAGCAACCTCCAACTTCCACTCCAAACCACCATTTTCGTAATGAAGTCCGTGCCATAACACCTGAAATTTTTAAGTCAATAAAATTCCCAATTGTATATTAAACTAAAAACAAAAAAATTGTAACTTTCCTTGAACCGAAACTCTAATACCATTCACACGAAATTTTAAATCGTCTTGTAAAACATAAGCATGGGCGTCGGGTTCTTATAGAGGCTACCCCAAAAAGTGGGTGGGACACGCCCATTAGCATATATTAGCGGACGATACCAAAAAGTGGGTGGAATGTATTTATGTGATTTATGTAAAGCGTCCATACGAAGCCACCATATCAAATTTCAAACTGATATTGACATAAATAAAGAATTTTTTCATACAAAAGTCAATAGTGGCACGTTGTTTTGTATGGGAGTAACTTCAAAAGGTGGAGAGATCACACCCATTGTTGTGCAGCGTCCGTAAATTTTTATGTTGATTTGAGTGCAATAAATTTTTTTTCAAACATAGAGTCTTAAGTGGGCGTGTGATTTGCGTGGGGGCTACCCTAAAAAATGGGCGTGGCATGACTATATGGACTCTCTATTTGACTACAATGAAAATAAGTCTAGGTCACCGGGTTTTAACCGGATATCTTATAAATGTATCCCTAAAACATGCGCAACAACAACAGACAGACGGACATAGCTAGATCAACTCGTTGAGCTTATAAATAATTATATACTTTATGGGGTCTTAAATGTATCCTTTACTACGTTACTAACTTCCAGACAAACTGATAAAACCATTTTACACTATGTGTGAATGGTATAAAAGTCGTAAACTTCGGTTGAATCGAAGTTCTAATAGCATTCACACGAAATTTCAAATCGTATTTGTAAAACATATACGTAAGAGTGGTGGGTATGTACAAAGGAGACCCAAAAAGTTAGCGGGACATGTACATACATATGTATGTGATGCGGCTGTTCATAAAAAGACTCCATATCGAATTTCTATATACAAGTTGGTCCCCGCGACGTTGTACGGGGCCCTCCCCTTTCCACTGCCACTCCTTCCACACGCTCCTTTACCCTACCTCCAATTCTCCTACACCTCTTCTTGTCCCTTCCTTCTACCATTCACACGAAATTTTAAATCGTCTTGTAAAAAATAAACATGGGCGTCGGATTCTTATAGAGGCTACCCAAAAAAGTAGGTGAGACACGCCCATTGGCATATATTAGCATATATCACCATTTGCGCGGTCCCCATTCCTCTGCCCCTTTCCCTAGCTCTCCTTAGGCGGTGCGTAAATTCGATAAAACCTCTCCGAGATACCAGTTGGAAAAATCACTGTGCAGTAACTAATGAGTTTAATGTCGAAGCTGCTCGACAGGAAACTTTAAGACTTACCGACAAAGGCTGATATGGAATATATAAACAAAAACTTCCAACTTCAGCAAAAAAAATTAAAAGCTTGAGAACCAATTGAAATGAATAGGTGCTAGATGCAACCTTTGAGCGGCAAGTTTATTTATTGACGAGAAAAACAAATGAAAAAAAAAAAATAGATTCGTCACTTGCCAGACCAGAGAGACGCGGACACAGTTCAGTATGGAAAAATACTATGCCTCGAATCTCTCCACACCAAATATCCATATCGAGTGCCTGCTGAGAACGTCAATCACCACGAAACCTAATTATAGAAGAATAATAGAATAGAAGAATGAATAATAGTATCCAATCAGCTATTAAAGGGGACTCGCTGCATGTTAATGGCAGCAAATTTGAAAAGGGGACCACAGTAATAATATATAAAGCATAATATATAATGCACCATATACTTCAGGCCCTTGCTCAATGCAAGGATAATACCAGAATCAGTTTATATAATAAATGCCATCAACCATAGTCTTAGTAATGTTAATATCGCATATAATGTCGCAATTTTAAAAAACAAAATTCAGCAAAAAAAAAACTTCTTAGATTACATACATTAATACGATTATAAGTACATACTCTGTTCATTTGTAACTTTTATTGAAACCAACTTTGAAAACTTTAGTCTTTATTTTACGAACTGTAATCTAAAATGAACGCGGTAGAAAGCTACTTTTAATAAATAATAGTATGATTGCAAAGTTTATCTGCAAATTTATAAACACACTTAACAGCGACGTCATCGAAATGTATACAAAAACTCAAAAACTATGAATCGTTCCAGTATCCCTAAACTGTAAAGGGTGGATACAACGCTACGAAAATTTTTACGATCAGGTTATGGAATCAGAGAGCGAAAATACAGTGGTTATGGTTATGTAATCAGAGAGCAAAAATACAATAAACATGGGCGAGTTGAATGTCATAATCGACAAAGAATAAGTGGTAGCAGAGTACACAGAAGCAGGTATGTTCTTAACCACCAGACGACAGTCAAGAGACGCCAGGGATGCAAAGGGGCTAAAGGCGAATCACTGAATTTCACCATAATTGGAGAATATATTTCACCATAATTGGAGAAAAATTCCACTTAGACCACTTAACTCTGCAAAGAACGGTTAGTATGCATGACCAGGACGACAGTAATATAGCAAGCATTAAATTGCTATCAAGGCTTAAATGAAATCATCGCCAAAAAGAACGCTATTATATATGTAGCGACAGATCTGGCCACCGCCGGATCGGCTATAACTAGAGTTTAGTATATTTAAATGTATTAGTAAGCGCACATAGATTCCTGCAAGCGCAAAAATTTGAATATTTCATTTCTTGCATTGTCATCGAGAGGAAAAGTAAATTTAGATAGTAAATTAATGTAAATATTGTACAGGAAATTGTTAGCAAAGACACCACAAAAAAAAAATAAACAGCTACATCAAATTTCAAATTGATAGTGACTATAATAAGAAGAAAAACTTAATTTATTACCTCCATACCAATAGAAGCTTAAATACCGGTTTCCAGCCAGATATCTAAACAATGTATGCCCAAAAATTGCGCAACAATTAACAGATGACCAGATAGACGGACGTAGCTACATCGACTCGTATTGACAAGCTAATCAAGAATGTATATACTTTATGGGGTCCACGATGCCTTCTCCAATATGTTACAAGCTTTCAGACAAGCTGATAATATCATTTTACACTAAGTGTGAATGATATGAAAAGCAAATTTCTGTGCATCGAAAAACAAAAAAGTTATATACGTTTTCTAGACAGTGAAATGTCCCAAGTCCATTACAGTAAAAAGTTTTGGACTCTGAAAAGAAAGCTAAATGGAGTAAAAGCAAAAAAATGAATCCATATTATTAAGTAATTTTAAGCAACGGCTCTATAAACAAAACCGACAACATTAGCTCAGCTACTGTACCATATACTGGAATAATCACTTTTTTCAGCGGCACTAGCAGCAAATATTGAAAATATCAATAAATGTATATGTATTTATATTCATAAACATAGTAGTATATACGAGTACTATATACTACTATATAGTAGTATAGTAGTATATAGTTAGATCGACTCGTCGAGCTGATCAAGAGATATATATATATATATATATATATATATATATATATATATATATATATATATATATATATATATATATATATATATATATATATATATATATATATATATATATATATATATATATATATATATATATATATATATATATATATATATATATATATATATATATATATATATATATATATATATATATATATATATATATATATATATATATATATATATATATATATATATATGAGAGAGAGAGAGAGAGAGAGAGAGAGAGAGAGAGAGAGAGAGAGAGAGAGAGAGAGAGAGAGAGAGAGAGAGAGAGATATATATATATATATATATATATATATATATATATATATATATATATATATATATATATATATATATATATATATATATATATATATATATATATATATATATATATATATATATATATATATATATATATATATATATATATATATATATATATATATATGCCATTGAAAGCTAGGATATAGTGTGAACAAAATTTACTATAACGATATGGGCAAGTCGTGAAAATGGCCCTAAATGCAGCAATAATATTTGATTAGATTTACTTTCAATTTGTAACTATAAGAACTTTTTTATGAACTTGAAGGAGGTATCGTAGACCCTATAAAGTATAAACAAAATCAATAGCTGTTCTTGTTTACACACAATTTACTGTTTTTTAACAAACTTTTTTTAACATAAAAAATATTAAAAGTGTAAAGTACAAAAGAGTACTAATTAAAAATGAGCGCTAACTGCGCTCTCACTAAAGTTCGCGAGAGTAATTCTCCGCTAAGTGTAAACAAAAACAGTGGTTACTTTACAATACGCTCAACGGACGCCGCTACAACCAACAATGCAAGTTCATCCCTTTTAGATACTCAGAGAGAACGATCATGCGGTCCTCATCTCATCAGCGAGAAAAGCAACGGTCAATCTTGGAGTGCACAGTGTGCTACTCTAACAACACCAATAATTGGAGACTTTTTCTGTTCAACTATCACAACACCAGCTTCCACAACAACTGTAACAACAACAATTACAACTAAGTCACCCGCACTCCAAACATACTGCGTTAGTACATCTTCAACTACAACCACAACACCCGCAATGCCCCTCACCAATCGACACACAGAAAGATCTCAACCGCTAAGCGCATGATAATATGAGTAGTAGTAAAAGTAGTTGTATAAGAGAAAACCAAAAAAGAAAAAAATACCTCTCCAAAAAACTCGGACGATAGTAATAAAAAAAAAAAAAAAAAACAGAAAAACAAAAATAATAACAACCAAAAAACATTACAGGCTCAGCCAACCTGTCTCAACAAATCGGTTTGAGCTGATAGCAAAAGAAGATGATGTAAATGATGAGCAAATGTAAATGTTAGTAACAGCGATGTAGCTAAAACCCAACATAATACAAAAGAACAGCAGGCGAAACCAAACGAACCACCTACAATTTATGTACAAGGTGTAGAATGCATAAATGCCCTTAATAGTGCACTTAAGGAAGTAGTAGCACAAAACTACATATTAAAGACTTTACCCAATAGTGAAGTTCGCATTCAGACTACAGAATCAACTCACTACACAGATGTCTTTAAATTGTTGCGGTCAAAAGACACAAAATATTAAACATACAGATCAAAAGAGGATTGCGGGTTCAATGTGGTACTCCGACACCTACACTACTCTACAGACACTAAAGAAATAGAATCCGAACTTAACGAACTAGGTCATGAAGTCTTAAATATTCACAACATCACACAAAAATCAACGCATAAACCCTATTCCTATTCCTATTTTCTTTATCGAGCTCAAAGCTAAAAATAATAACAAAAATATTATCGATATAACTGCGCTACTTCAAACAAAGGTATTATTTGAACAAAACGCGCC
>JAWNNQ010001502.1:0-38529 GCA_035044765.1 Leucophenga montana
CTACTCAGCAGCAGCTATCCACGTCCTCAGTAGAGCAAAGTTCCATATTAAGGTTGAGGTCAATAAGTGGTAAATGATCAGAGTTGAGATCCCTAGTGTCAAAGATGCGCAATCGGCTTGATGGTATGCCAGTATATACTGCAAAATCCAGAGCATCAGGATGACGAGTGCTATCATAAGGGTAGTAAGTCGGCCCTCCAGTTGCAAGCACTTCGAAATTTGAGTTGACAATACAGTCAAACAGCGCGCGACCTTTCGGCATTGAAAGTCGGGATCCCCAGAGGCGATGTTTAGCGTTCCAGTCACCAGCGGCCAGGGATTTGGGACAAGCATATAAAAAAAGTCTTTAAACTGCATCTCAGATAAAATATACCGAGGAGGGCAGTAAACGGCAGCAAAGATAAAGTCTCCATGATCACTAGACACTTTAACAATAGTGGCTTGCATAGCATCAGTGCGCACAGAGCCCAAAGGATGATGATTAAGCGACGAACGAATGAGTACAGCAGCTCCACCACGCATACGGTTCTCATCAGGGTGGTTAACTGCTGCTGCAAGCGCTGATACTTTTACCGTATCTGTCTTCGGCGTAGCTGTCTTGTTGCTTATCGTTGCGACGCCAAAAATTTTTGTATTTGTATTTGTTTTTTTTTTTATTTATTTATTTTATTTACGATGTAAAACACGTCCGAATTTGAATATTAATTCAATGAGAATGAATATATATTACAATCTATTTTGGTTAGTCTAGCTTAAATTAATTTGTGTCTAAAAGTGGATGATCTAGAACATGGAATCTTTTTAAGCGTCGTGTGTCAGAACTATTATCTAAGAGATCCAGAGCCAAATTATTGTTGTGATTGTGGAGCCTTTGTATATAATTCACTGCGCATCTTTTTATTTCATCTTTACAGAAGTCATGTTTAGGTCTTTATGAAAATCATTGTTGGTCATATACCAAGGCGCACCTGCAATGGTTTTTAGTGTCATGGACTGGTATCATTGCAAGATTTCTATGTTGGAATTGCTTGCAGTTCCCCATAGCTGCATAACGTATGTCCATACGTGTTTAATAATAGCCTTGTAAATACGAACTTTGTTCTTAAGGCTTAGTTGCGAACGTGGTCCTAAAAGCCAGTACATTTTTTTATTTTTCTCTTTAAGCTGCATCTGCTTCGATTTTATATCTAGCGTCCATGTGAGTCTTCGGTCCATGTACACTCCCATGTAGTTCACGGAGTCATTAGCTGGTAAAGTGGAGCCATTTTGTGTTACTGGCGGGCAGTTTCCTTGCCTTAACGAAAAAGCCACTTGGTCCGATTTTTGGGCGTTGACTGCTATTCTCCAGATAGTCAACCACTTTTCGATTAAACAGAGTTCCTCTTGCACGTACTGTGATGCGACTACTAGCAATGATGGCAGTACGACATTACGACTGATAGGTATGTCATCCGTAAAAATTGCATTGCTTCCTTGTGGCACTCCAGCGTTGATGGTGTGTAGCTTGGATAAACTATTCTGCACTTGGACATAGAAAATTCTACTAGTGAGATATGATCTTATTATGTGGTAGTGTGGTGCGGGTAGCCATTTTTTAATTTTATATAATAGGCCAGAGTGCCTAACTCTGTCAAAAGCCTGTTTGACATCTAGGACTCCTGTGCAATAATCGTTAGTCTCAAACGCATTTGTAATGGTTCTTATGATCCGATGGCACTGCTCAGTAGTTCCGTGGTCTCTTCTGAACCCAAACGGATGTTCGGGTATGATGACAAGACCGTCCAGCACAGGTAACATTCTTATAAGCGGTAACAGTCAAACAGCGCGTGACCTTTCGGCATTGAAAGTCGGGATCCCCAGAGGCGATGTTTAGCGTTCCAGTCACCAGCGGCCAGGGATTTGGGACAAGCATATAAAAAAAGTCTTTAAACTGCATCTCAGATAAAATATACCGAGGAGGGCAGTAAACGGCAGCAAAGATAAACTTATCTGGCAAGGAGTATCTAGAAACTTGCTGACTTTACCTATTGTTTCAGCGTCATACTCTGTATTTGGCTAAAAACTGAGTGGAAGTGCTGCGCAAAAGCTTCAGCCATCTCATCGTTCCCTATACAGCGCATACCATTACTGTCTCTTCTCGTGGGTCTCTTAAGGTATCTAGTTGCCTGCCAGAGACTATAATCCGGGTCACTTATAAATGGATTGAGGGTTTTCAAATAGTTTGCTGTGGCTTCATCTTTGATGTCTCGTAACCTTCTATTTAATTCTTTGGCCGCCTTATTGAATTTCGTTTTGTCACAATGCCATATTTTCCGTAATTTTCGTTTTTCTGCATTTTGTCATCTTATATCCATAGTAAGAAATAGTTTTCTCATTGGAGTGTTCTTTGCTTTCGGCGGGAAAAGCGATCCTGCTGCATGAATTGAGTTGGTAAGCATTTCAATTGCAGTGTCAACCCCTGACTTCAACGATATGTCTAAGCTTGTTTGCTCCTCGAACCAGTTTTTGAATGCATTCTTGTTAGATTTAGCTGTAGTAATTTTGTATTACTTCTCCTTAAACTGTACCGTAGATCCATAGGTCACAATAATTGGCGAGTGCTCAGAGCTCAAATCAAAGGTTTCTTCAATTCGGATAAGTGATTACTGTGAAACACCTCCAAATATGTATGGATGAGTGTCTGTGTGAAAATTTTTTAATTCGAGGTCAAATATAGGTATATTTACAGATATATAAAAGGTATATGCAAGGCACTAAACACAATTCTTCATAAGACTTTTGCACAGCAATGTTTGTACAATGTTTGTAAAGAAAAGGCCCAATAAAAAACGCAGAGCTGAAAAATCCCAAAAAAATCACGAAAAAATTCGAAGGCTCCGGAAAGCAAGTCATCACGCAAGTGTCAATTTTTCTAATGAAAAATCTACCGAAAAGGATAATAAATTTACAGATTGGCTGTAATTTCAGAAAGTTCTAGAATGCGTTGAATTGTCTGACACTATTATCACAGTGCAAGAATTAGAGAACGAAGTTTGCAGCATAACAAATAATATTCAACTTGCAGCATGGAGGAGCTCACCCACTTTTGAAGGAAAACTTACCAAAAAATCATTTTCCTCCAAAAATATGTAAAATGATCGCAGAAAAGCGTAAAATACGTAGACGCTGGCAGCAAACAAGATATCCTCCGGATAAGATAAAGCTTAATAAATTAGCAAAAGAGCTGAGTAAACAAATAAAAATATTGAAAAAAGAGATCTTTAGTAAAAATCTAAGCTCGCTTTTAAGTTGCCGTGCAACAAACTACTCCTTGTGAAAGTACACGCGGAACATAAAAATACCTATGTGAAAAAGATAACGCTGGCGACAAGGATAACCCTGATAACCGCGAGGTCGCATGTACAACACTACAAGGCAACAGTAGACCATCTATAACATAAATCGAGATACGTGTATAGTCTATTTTACACAATCATCTAAAATTTTAGATTAAGTCAAATTAAGGCAGGTTTCCTCAGGGTAGTATACTGGGCCCAATGCTCTACCTCTTTTATACAAACGATTTACTTGAATTTGGAAATACCATAATTGCGACATTTGCTGGTGACAGAGCTCTGCTAGCTATTGATGAAAATGTTCAGATAAGCATAAATAAGTTTCAAGTAGCTATAACTCGGGTCCATGAATGGACAAACAAGTGGAAAATTGAACTGAACCATGCGAAATCCGTGCATGTGGATACGGATTTTGATATCTTCCACTATACATTGATGGATTACAAATTCCGTACTCAAATACTGCCAAATATCTTAGCATAATACTGGATGCGAACTCATCAAAATTATACGCAAAGAGCTTGATCTAAAGTTTCAAACATTAAAATGGCTTATTTGCGGAAAACAGTATTGTTAATACAGAATAAAATTGCTATTTATAAGCAGATTCTGCAACTAGCTTGGGCATACGGGTTCCAATTATGGGGTTGCGCCAAAGCAAGCAACATACAAATCATTCAAAGATTTCAAAATATTGTTTTAAAGGCAATGGTAATTTCGAAATAACGACTTACCTCAGCATAGACAATGTCGAGCACGTTATACAAATTCGGACAAGATAACATAAACTGCAACAGCATATAAATGAAGAAGCATCATCTCTTTTAAATACTAGTGGTCTAGTGCGACGTCTTAAGCGTACTAAGCCTAATGACTTGTTCGAATAGATAAGGTATACATAATAAATACATCAACAAATCTGCACATCAATATTGCTCGTTAGTACAAGTATACTAGTTGTAATTAAAAGTTTGCTGTTTTATTAGTTATCTGAATTCCGCGCCACCTCGTGTGACTATGAAAAATACATCTCGTCAGCAATGTCGCGCAACATTTTTGGAAATAGCTCCGTTTCTATTTCGTGTAAGATTTCCGTGTCATTTTGTTAACAGTGTTGTAAAGTGTTGCAAAATGTAGTAATCAGTGTTTTTAAACACGCAAAAAGTACACATCTGCTGTTTAACTTCTTTCACTGCAGTTGTGGTCGCATCAAACATTTCCGACACAAAATGCTTCGTGCGGAACTTTTTGGCAATTTCTCTTCAGCTTTTTGCTTTTCGAATTGAATTTTTTTTATTAGCTGCAATAAATGCTAATATAGCACAAATTTTCACTGTTTTATCCATTATAAATTATAGTGCACTAATGTTGTAAATGGCTTGTGCTGCCACTGGATAACACTGAAAATGTAGCTGTCAAATTTCATGCGCCTCGTTTGACCAGAAAGTAATATTTTTATGTGATATTTTGACAATTGCATGAAACACAAGTCAGATAACATGGCACGAGAATATAAGACCGTGTGACCAGGCCATTAGTAAAACAAAAATGAACAAAAATTAAAAAAAAAAATAGTTTTGGTAATCATATGATGTAAGTGACGCCCCAATTGTCCATACACTAAAGAGGCCGATTTCTGGCGTTTATCAAGACCCTAACCAGCATATCAGTGGGTATGTTGGCAATTTCTGCCCGGATGTTGGACGTCAGGTCTTCTGGGTTCCTTGAGCGGTTGACGTAATGCAAGATCTCGAGAAACAACCAATTAGGGGAGCGGACTGGCAACTCCAAATCGCCCCTTATTAAAATGTGGAGCGCCGGAAAATGTTCCGACAAAACACCCATCGACGAGCCGTTCTTCTGTCCTGTTGGTACCAACTGTGTCCTAACTCAAATTCATCAGGTCTTTGAAAAAAAACCTCCAACATATTCATATACCGCTCTGATTTCACTGTCACTGTGACCTCATTTTCTGAATCTGTTAACGCTACTATCAGGATTCGACTTTACAGCATATACTTATCAGCTTCTGTTTGGCTTCTTGTCTTACGGTAATTCTGTTAGAGACCAAGTTTCACTCTGTACGAGGGATTCGTACTCCGGTCGACCTGGACGCCTTTTTTTTCTTGAATTTCACCTGCAGTACTTTCTACATTGGGCCTAATAAATTCGTGCCCATCTATCTGTAGCGCCTGCTGCACTTCAAATAACATCATGTCACTGGAAACTGGAACTTCCCCCTTCAGGTTCTACAAAAATGACATCTCTCCTCTCAATAATTTTTCGGGTTTCTTTACCGTATAACCGATAAGCCTTTGCTCTGTTTGAGTAGCCCATGAATACATATTCTAAACCTGTTTCTGGGAATTTAGATTTCTTGGTTTTACCTAAAGCAATTGCTATTGAACCAAAGACTCTTAAATGCGATACTACTGGCTTCCTACATGACCAGATTTCATATGGTATCACTAACACATTTATTGCTACTCTCTTTCGCAAATACATAGCAATGTGAACAGCTTCTGCCTAATACCCTTCACTCTACCCGGCATACAACAGCCATTTCAACTAATGTCCTATTAGCTCTTTCAGCAACACAATTTTCTTCCGGCATGTTCGGCACTGTTAAGTTTCTCTTTATTCAATTTTCGCTCAAATACTGCCCAAAACTGATTAAGACATACTAACCATTGACGCTATGCAGAACCTTGATTTTTCTGCCAGTTTGGCGCTCTACCTGATTTTTGAATTGTTTCAAGGCATCAAAAACCTGATATATTGTTTTCAGAAAATAAATTTTTATATATCTATAAAAATAGCTAAGTAGAGATTACCCCTCTTCTCTCTTACTAATTGGCCCACATATGTCATGCCTTTTGACCTATTTTCAGTGCTCTTGGCTTTATACTGATTTTACATTTAGCACATGTAGCACACAGCTGACTTGTTTTGCGCATTTCTTTAAGACCTTTAACCATCATTTTCGTAACCATTTTTTTCAATACGTCAAAATTTACATGACCAAATATATTGTACCATTTGAATAAATCTGCCTCAACTTTAACTATATTCATGCATTTCTCATAAGCGCTGTAACTATAATCTCATTACGGTCTAGTATCTTGGCACAATTTTTCTCAAATATAACCTTTTTCCGTGGCTTAGTGTTTTTGCAACCGAAAAGAAATTGTTTTGCAAACTTGGTACATACATATATGACATCAACTAGCGTTAACAGACAATTATTGAATTTTATTTTTACAGTTCCATGCCCTTCGACAATCAACAAATTTCGGTCTGCTAATAACACTCATCATGTTTGTATTTTCACCATTTGATTCAATATTCTTTAAAAATGAAACTTTGTGGCGTTTATTGTCTATGCATGCACTAACACAATATATTGAACTCAATTTATCTTCGTCATTCTGATTGTTATTTTGTTGCTTTTTTTTACTCGACACTTATCTGTGTGTCCTTCTTTGCCACAATTACAGCATTTATTACTTGTGCTATCGCTTTCTACTGACATTTTTAAGATGGTCGAGTTGACCGTGAGAAGCCCCATTTCTCAGCTGTAAATAATCAGAGGCGCATATAGTTTGCAAATGAGTACGTTTACAAGCCCCCAGAGTTTTGGAACAATAAGTTTTTTTCGGATGAGAGCAAATTTTGTATTTTCGGGATAAAATGCTCGTATAAAAAAAGAACGATAGACCTTTGAAAAAGAAAATTTGTTGCCAACCGTAAAACACGGTGGAGAAGGTGTCGGGAAACTAACATTTATTGAACCAATAATGGACCAAACTAGTTCTATCCAAGTTTTGAAGGATAATTTACGGCAAAGTTCCCCAAAGTGGGGGCTTCGAGAAGAGTTTTGGTTTCAGCAAGACAATGACCCCAAGCACAGTGAGTATAAAGTAAATAATATAAAGAATCAGTTGAGGAGACCTCCCCAATATCCGGATCTGAATCCTATAAGGCATTTATAGGATTATCGCAGAATCCGTCAAAACACCATTACCTCCATAAATATGAAAAAAGAATGGTAAAAATTACAACTGAAGATACAAACAAAAATGTATTGACTCCATGCCGTCGTCTTACTGGCGAGAAAGGGTTATCCTACCAGATATTAGCACATCATTATCTTTGAAAAAAGAAACCTGTCGTGCCAATATTCGTTCTCTGAAACCCTTGATTACTGAATCCGTCGTTGCCTTTATAACTGGTATCAACTCCACCCACTTCGTAAAGCGATCGAAGATTACAAGAAGCGATGTGTTCCCGTGGATGGAGCGTGGTAACGGACCGATGAAGTCCGTAGAAATAGTGTCAAAAGGTTCTGCAGCTACTTGGGTGAGCATTTTTCCTGCCTGCCTGCTGCTGTTGTGATGTTTTATATTGTTGACATTTTTCGCAAGCTATCACATACCGCCGAATGTCCCTATACATGCCAGTCCGGTAGTACTGGTTCATAACCCGAATCAAAGTTTTGCAGATGCCAAGATGACCAGCCGTCGGTATGTCGTGATTTTCTTGAATTGAGCCATTTTAGTGCAAAATGATCGGTTATAACAATGAACTGATAGCCTTCCAGGTAATCTTTATTTTGCGTATAACCCCATATAATGGCTAAACATTCTTTTTCAGTGGCTGAATAATTACACTCTCCATTCTTTAATTTACGGCAGGCATATGCAATGACATTCTCCTCTCCATTTATTTCTTGGGTAAGAACAGCGCCAAGCTAAATGTCCGGTTGAAGTCTGGGCATGTTAACACCGGCGTCGTAGTTAAAAGTTGTTTGAAAGCTTCGAACGCTTTTTGCTGCACCTCATGTGCAATTGAAATTTCTTCCCTTTCTTGATTGTGTCGTATAATGATTGTGTATAATAATGGACGAAACGACGATACCACGAGGCGACGCCGAGAAAACTTTGAATTTCTCTGACTGACCGGGGCGCCTTGAGTTCTTGCACTGCTGCTTTCTTGTCGGGGTATGTGTGTAGACCTCTATCGCTGATGATATGACCTAGGTACTTGATTTTCGTTCGGAAAAAATGGCACTTCTCTGTATTAATCTTTTGGTTTGCCACTCGTAGACGCCTAAACACCTCGCTTAGTTTCTCGAAGTGTTCCTCTTTGGTTCGTTCTATTACCACGATATCGTCCAAATAGGCGCACGCCAAAGGTTCCATATCGGGGCCGATAATACTGTCCAGGGCTCGTTGAAAAGTGGCTGGGGCAGTGTGGAGCCCAAAAGGCATCACACGCTACTGGTATAACTATTATGTCCATGTTCCAATATCCAGTTTTAAGGTCTAAAGCGCTAATTTATTTTGAATTCGCGTACGTCATCGTCTGTGTCTGAATCCCGATGGCTGCCCTGGTTCTGTGAGCAATCAGCCGGATCCTCAGTGATTTTCTTACCCCTTGGTGTATCCAGACAGATTTGGTGGACTTGCGACCTCGTCGCCGAAACACCGTTAGCTCTGTGTTGCTTCTTGCTATGTCTTGTTGTTGAAAAGTCCCGGCAGGTATGTAGCGTTCGCCGCCTCTCTGCCGGATTCCAACTGCCCATGATACGCGACCACAGGCAGGACTTAAAAGTCTATCATATTGGTTTGATTGCCCATCGTAACGCCTATTCTACTTCGATCTACTTCCCGGAAAGTTCCATCTGCTGACCGCACCACTTAATCGTCTGTGCTCTCCATAGCCAGCCCTTGAATATCTGCGGCTATTCTTGAATTTATAAAACTCCTTGAGGCTACCGTATCAATCATCGCTCGGGTTTGTTTGCTCCCTCAGGACACAGCAGCAAAAATCCCTTCTTGGTTGCATATAAAAATTATTCCTGGTGGCGAGGGGAATACATCATAGCGCCGGCGTTTCCTCGCCTCTGCGTCGGGGCTGATCCGTTTCCCAAGAGTCTTTTACAGCAGTCTATTGTTCGTATTTCGCGTTTATTACACTCCCAGCTAAAAAGTACTGGAACATTTCGGCACGTTCGAGAAAAATGGCCCGTCTGGCTACATCTTCGGTAGGCTGTTCTTATATCAATTGGTCCATCGACGCAGACAATCAATGCTTTTCCTTGCCTTCGGATCGGTGCTTCCATGGTTGCTTTGGTCTCTCTGGTTTATAATTTCCAAGTCATTAGCCAACTCCAGAAGTTCTTCTAGTGTCGAAAAACCTTTACGCTTGACGTACAACTGTACTTCGCTTAGACAGTAGCGGTAGATTCTATCCAGTTTCTTATCTTCGTCGATGGTTCACCCGGTTGTTGAAACCGCTGCCTAATTTGGTCTTCCAGCGTTTCAAAAAATCGTGGGGGTAGAAAGAATCCAAGGAAGTCCAGTCGAAAAGCTAGCCAACTCTTCCAATCAAGGAGGAGTTCTGGCATTGTTGGTGGCATTAATTCTTTAGGTAGATCGTAAGCTTCTACCAGCTCCTCGATCCGTTCCAGAAATTCGAAAACATCTGTCGTTCCATCGAATGTAATTCCCCATTTGCGAACCCGGTCATTGATTTCGCCAAGATTCTTCCCTGTTGATACTTTTAGTCGCTCCACCCTAAGGTCGGATCTAGCCGGTGAAACGGCTCTGTTCGATTGTCTCAGCAGCACTGTTTTGCTAGTACCGGTATCCTGTCCTGGCTAAGTCACTACAACTTTTGGGGGATTCTTGCCCTCGCTTGATTTTTCCGCGCCTTATCCACCCGATTCTAACTGTGCATGCACAGTATTCTTGTCAGCCGATCTCACTTCTGTTGGTTTGCTATGCTTTTCTTTAAGTTCCTCTAGCCGTAGTCTCGTTTCTTCTGAATATGTTCCTGCTTTTAGAAATTCCACTAGTTCGGCTCGTTGAACGTTTGGTGTCCCTTCAGTATCTTCTTAGAATTCTTCTGCGTACTGCTTCAGCTCTAACTCTGTTACATTTTTCACCCAGTCAGCCATTGTTCGTCTAAAGTCTTGATTTGTGTCGTAAGAATCCGTATACCGCCTTTTATTCTTTTTCCTTTTAATAATTTTATTATTATAATTATAGTTATTGTTGTAATTATAATTTTATGGTTATACACTAATTATAAATATTATTATATTATATTATACTTTGTCGATGCTCAGTGCTGCTTCTTTTTTCTTATTTTTAATTTTTTTTTTTTTTTTTGTGGGGAAGAAGAAAAATATTATGAGAAACAAAACTAATAATTTAGGTTATAAACCGTATTTCTTACAATAATATGTTTGGTTATCATTTTATTTGTTTGCAGATTCACCTTTACTCGAAATTCGTCAGTATAAGGTAGCAAAGTTAATGCAAGAGTTTTAATTGAGTTGTCATTGTCATTGTTGAAGTCAAGGTTTACTTCTTGATCAGACTCTGGTATGTTTTGTAACCGCTTTGGATGGTTTGCACACCACTTCCGCAAGGGGCATCTAGCTTTGCCAAGTATGTGTTTAAGTTGTTTCTGATTTTCAATAGCTGTCCATAAAAAGTCTGATCCACCAATACCGTCATCAACATAGAAATTATCCCTTAAGAATTGTGAACCCAATGGATATTTATCACAATTTTCTTTAGCAACTTGTTGTAAGCATTTCGTAGCCAAATATGGTGTTGACCTAGTATTTAACTGAAAATACTGCAAGGGTAACTTTGGGTTTTCTCTCCAAACAATAATTTGAAATTTTCGATCTTCGGAATGGATTAATATCTGACGATACATATTTTCTATGACGGTAGTGAACAAGAATCATGGCATCCTAAACCGAAGTAGAATTGACAATAGTTCACTTTGAACCGTTGGACCTGTATGCATCAAATCGTTAAGTGCACATCCTTCAGTTTTTTTTGCTGAAGCATCGAATACTAGCCTTAGTTTTGTATTACTGCTTTCGGGCCTTAAAACGTCTTGAACATTAAGTCTGATGACCAAGAGTTTCATATTCTGACATGAATTTTATATATTCAGCCTTTAAATCCTGGTCTTCTTGCAGTCGTCTTTCGATAGCCATAAATCTGTTAACGGCTATAATTTTTGACTCACCCAAATTGTTTGGGTCTTCCTTAAACGGAATTTTTACAATAAAACGTCCATCGTAGTTTCTTTGCGTAAATTGAGTAAATAGTGTTTCACATTATTTATTAACCACCGACAGTTTTGGTTTCGCCGGTTCGTCTAACTTGTCTATTTTCAAAAACCTTTCAATAATATCGTTGGTTTTGTCATCGGAACAGATGCCACAGGTACTGAATTTTTTTACTTCGTCGTTAATTTTTCCAGCTACAATCCAACCTAATGACGTGTTTTGAAGGATTGCTAATCCTTTATCAATTTTTATTTGGCCTTCGGACATAAGTTGGTGGAAAAACTCTGCCAATAATAAGACATCGACCTTTTCTGGGATATTAAAATTTGGATCAGCTAATTGGATATTACTGGGAAATTCCCATGACGATATATCTAGCTGATATGCTGGTTGCATTGAAATAATCTTTGGTAATACAAATGCTCCGAGTAGTAACGAAAAATGTCTCATTATTGAATGAAATTGAGAGTTTTTCCTTCCATTTCTGATACCTTCAACACACATGGAATCTTGTTTCAGAGACAAACCCAGACGTTTCACAAGTCTTTCAGTGAAATGGCTCTGCATTGTATAGATTTGCCACAATTTGTTACTACATTTATATTTGCAGTACTCAGTAGAACATATCCTTGCTGTGCTGAAATATTATTTGCTGCAGCTGACGTCGCTGATGTTTTGACCCTTGTTGCTGTTCATTTGCTTCAAAATGCAATAAGGTATTTGCTTCTTGCATTTAAGACAACATCTTGACGTGCATGTTTTTGAACTGTGATCACATTTGAAACAGTTGAAGCACAATTTGTGTTTTTTGATCCAGTTAAACCGATCCGATGCTGACAATTGTAAAAACTGTTGACAATGATACAACGCATGCTTATTGTTATTACAAAGTTAACAATTTCCATTGTTTGCTACAATCGTAGAAACAGTTTTCTTTGTTCTTTGAGAAGATGAAGCGATGTCTTTGTGACTAAAAGCTTCCATAGACTGGAATTGCTGCTCCAAAAATTACAAAAAAATCGTCGATCTTTTGCAATTTCCTCGAATTTGTTAATGATTGTTCAAATCTTATTTGGGTGATTCGATCCAATTTTTTTATTAACAACATCAATAGAGGATTCCAAGTAGAAGTCTCTATCTGAAGGTTGTTGAATGCTAAAAGACATTCTCGTGTTGTGTCGTGCAATTGCAGTTGGTGTTGATGTTGATGTGCCTGATGGCTGGTTCAAAAGTTTTTCAATCAATGTAGCCACCAAGATTCTTTTATTATCATATCTATTTTGTAGAAACTTCCAGGCTGCCTCATAATTACTCTCGGTTAGAGTAAAACTACTAATCAGCTTGCTGGCCTCTCCTGCTACGTTCGTTTTTAGATACCACATTTTTTGAATTGCTCGTAATGGCTGTTTGTCCACCATTTGAGAGAACAAATCATAGAACTGGCGCCACTTCAAATAATCTCCATCAAACTGTGGGATTGTTATCTTCACAGATTGATAAATTAATCAGCTGTTGCTGAACCATGTTTTCGATCAGATTGTATTCTGATAGATAAAAAACCCAAGCTTTCTGGGTTCTAGAAGTTTTCCCAAATTTCCTCCAGAAGGGATTCAATTTGACTCCACAGTGTATTTACAGGTGTAGTTTTTATTTTATATGATCACGCTCTCTTTCCATGAGAATGCGTTTCAATGCTGCCATTCGATGAACGGTTTTGCGAATAAGTGCATCTCGAGATGGTGCAGGCGACTCCTTATTTGCTTTTGAAGTTGATGCTTGCCCTGATACCAAATTATCTTCATCCTTATTTGTTGAAAGACAATAAATTTCGTCTTGAAATACGGTGCCATATCTTTTGACTACTTAATTAATGCTGTTGTAGTAGTTCGTTGGAAAATAGTCACTATCTAATGATGGATTTGCGAACTCTCGTATTGTGGTATTCGTTTGTTCAAATCGTTTCCATATTTCATTCATACGCTGCAATCTTCTTATAAATCCGGATAATTGTCTGGATTTCTTGTCCAGACTGATTTTGTTCAATGAACGGTTGATTCAATTGGCTATCCATTTTTTTGTTTGCTAAGTCAAGCACTAATCCTTGTAACTTTAGAGGTTTGACCAAGGAGAAATTTATTTATCTTTCGATGGGATGTGCTCCTTACTCACAACCAAAATAGGTCAAACAGTAACTTGTTAGAGCTGAGTTCTACGTAGTAATAAGAAAATCCTGATCGCAAAGTTGATCAGATTTTCTTAACTCGCTACTACTGTAGTCGCTACTTGATGTTTCAAGTTATATCCAGTAGACCTTTATATCTCCCTGGATCACGTCGGGGTCACCGAAACTGTTTATATCCAGACAAGGGAACGAAATAATTGTAATTCACACACAAGTACTTGCAACTTGGAGTGCAATTAATCGCTTTTGAACGGATATTACTACACTATAGGGTAAATACACTGGCACTTGTAACCTGGAATGCGTATCAAAACAACTATCCACTACTTCCCCTGCCCCTCCCCCTACCTCCTTTTAAAGATAAGTGTTTTAAAGCTTTGAGATGATTTAATTAAAAACACTGCCAATTATAAAAAATAATATGTACACGCTGTACTCTTATTGTTTACACTGCCGAGGAGAAGACGAGCGAGGCGACAAACTACTTCTCGTGCTAACGAGAACATCAAACACAACAACAACGAGCACGACAAAATGAACATGATCGATTTCGTCGACGCAGTGCTCCTGTGAGCCTGGAGCGAGCAGCATTCCATTACCATCCGGTTATCGATTATGCTGCTGACAAATCAGTAGCAATTGGAGAAATGTCAATCGTTTGCCCGTATTGTAATACATTGAAATACAGCGGTGAATCTACTGGAATATGTTGTGCAGGCGGAAAAGTAAAATTGTACAGAACAATTTCTTGCCCACTTTCAAGGTAATTGCAACATAATAGCTTTTGGTAATATTCAAAATTCTATGAAAAATAATTTTAAAATTTCTCAAAAGATTGCAGTTCCACGAACAAATATATCACTTACTAGGAGCGATGTTACCACTACCAGATACGGATCATAAATTCTTACAAATTTATTTCATGGGTAATTCCGATGCGGAAGTTGATATGCGTTGTGCTTACAATCCAACAATGCAGCGAACCATTGTCCAAGAACTGCAAATGTTTCTTCATCAGAACAACGAATTAGTCAAGATATTCAAAATTGCATTAGATCGGATGCCATCCGACAGCCATAACATCGTCATCAGGACTGACAAAACAGCTGCGGGTGAGCACGCGAGAAGGTATAATTCACCGACAATCAACAAAATTGCTAAAATGGTGCTTGGGACGTGGTGGTAAGGGAAGAGGTGGTAGGGAAACAGAGTTTGATTCAATACATAGAGCTGAGATATTTGCGACATTTCAAATTTGTGGTGTACACAGACTTTAACGAGCAAGTGTATATATGTGAAAAAAGTAAACCTTTTTGGTTGTGTGTATTTCTAGAAAAGAAGAAATATTTACAAAATAAGAATAAGAAGTTCCTCATAAACACGTGGCGCATAAGTGCTAGATATTTGAGGGGGAGACAGATGACAGAGGGAAGTGTTGCAAGGTACGGGGGCCAGATTGACGTAAAATGTTTATTTTTATAACTTTTTTTCTTCACGTATAAACTACATTGAACTCTCTTCAGGGGGAGGAAAGAAGTGGACAGATGGATAGAAGGCACAGTTGGATAAGGAGACAGGAGGAGAAGGAGACAACGGAAGGGGCTGATTGATGTAAATTTGTTTTCATATTAAAAAATTACATTATTAATAACTACGTTGTTAATTTATTTGGTTGTGCCTGTTATTCTATACATAATATATATTGAGAAGAACTTCGTTATGTTTGAATTTTTTTTTTTATAAAGACTCTGACTAAAATAAAATAAAAAAAAAATATAAATCTACAAAACATCAGCAGCGGTAAAAAACTTGAACCAGCAACGGAGAACGAGAATCCGACGTAGTTTAAATAATCCAGAATAAGTTTATATAAGTAGAGAGCTTCTAATAAAAGAGAGTGTTTCTTCACTGACGGGTCCCAACGAAGCACTTTACTACAGCAGATGTCGACGGTGAAATTACTCCTCTTTTCCTCTCAACCTTCCTAGTCAAAGTTCTTTCTATAACCCAGTATTTTCGTTTATAGCTCTCCTTTTTTTTTCTTTTTCCTTTCCTCTTTTTTATATATAATAATATTAGTAATATATATTAGTAAACTTAGGGCCGTTCTCACGAATTACCGATAAAAAAGAAAATACGAAACGGCAAGATATGCTAAAGGCGGAATAATATTGAGTAGTGCTTTTCACGACATCACAATTATAATAAATCAATTTTGAGTAGCCCTGGACAATATTTGAAGAGGTGGACAGTCCAATTGCAAAAACGTAAACACAATAAAATTATAAATTAGCAGAAAAAAAATGGATGAGAGTGAGCGCCGCCGCTGTAGAAAAATACGAGGCAACTTATTAATATAATGTGCACGTTTGCATTTAAAATTTTAATACAAAATTTAAATTTTGTTTGTTTTCATTTTGCTTTTGCTTTGGTTTTTTATGGATCGAGTTGGCATGTCACTTTGCAAAAAATTCTGATAAATTTATCGGCTCGCTGAACTCAACGTTACGGTTATAGGCTTAATAAGAGTCGTGACATTGACATAGCACTGAGGCTGCTATGGTGCCCGTAGCTAGTGTGAAATTGGTCACTGGTACACTGAGGCTGCTGTTGTGCCGGTGGCTTGTGTGCAATTGATGGCTGCTGCACTGAGGCTGCTGGTGTGCCGGTTGCTAGTGCGCAGTTGATGGCTCGTGCACTGCGGCTGGTGTTGTGCCGGTGGCTAGTGTGCAATTGATGGCAGGTGCACTGTGGCTGCTGTTGTGCAGGTGGCTAGTGCGCAATTTATTTATTTATTTATTTATTTTTTTATTAATTTAACAACTAACATATTAACATAAAGATGTTGCTTATAGTACTTAACAAAATAATTAAATTAAAAATAATAAGTTAAAATTATTTAATGCATTACGCACAGAATTTATGGGGAGGCCTGGAGAGATTAAATTGAAGTTACAAAATCTTTTATATGTAGAACATAATACGCGAAACGGATCGTTGCATGCATAATTAGTTGTACACGAGTATAGGTGGAACAATGAGAAGTTTCTAGTAATTCTTGAAGGAATTGAGAAATTTAATTGCTCCAATAAATAGGGTGAATAAGTATCACTGGAGATAAGATTCTGGATGAATAAAGCACCAAGTATATTTCTACGTTTTTCTAGTGTAGGCAGATTGATTAAGTTTAATCGATGTGTTAAAGGCGGTAAATTTATACTAGGATTCCATCCCAAATTACGCAAAGCAAAAAGAAGAAACTGCTTTTGAACAGATTCTAACTGTACCTTATAAACTGAGTATTGCGGATTACAAATACAACAAGTATATTCAAGTATTGGGCGGACCAATGCAGTAAATAAAACTTTCGTAACGTATGGATCATTAAATTCCTTCGACCATCGTTTGATAAAGCCAAGCAAACCCATTGCCCTATTACAAATAAGTTTTGGGTCAAAAAGAAAAGTTTTGGGTCAAAAAGAACAAGGTCATTTATTGAAATACACAGCGCAGAGCTTTCGGTAAGGAATACAGATAAAATAGGTATTCTGCGACAAAAAGTCATTACTTTGCATTTATCGCAATTTAGCAGTAGGCCATTACGACGACACCAGTTATGAAGTATATTTAAATCAGATTGTATCAAATCATGGCCCTCAGCACCATTGTAACTCAAACATAACTTAACATCATCTGTGTAAATCAGTGTAGTAAGTTATGTTATCAGGCAAATCATTAATGAACAGTACAAATAGAAGGGGTCCAAGGTGACTACCCTGAGTTACACCTGAAAAGACATCAATTCTGTGAGATAAGGTGTTATCAAATACTACACATTGTGAACGGGAATCCAAATAGGATGAGATCCATTTGACTAAAGCTGGAGGAAAACCTAAACATTCAAGTTTGTAAACCAAAATCCGATGATTAACACAATCAAACGCCTTACTAAAATCGGTGTAAATAACGTTCGTCTGTAAACCATTAATAAAGCCTTTGTTAACCAATGTTTCTATGCAGAAGAAAAAAGAGGCTTACAGTAAAATTGTAGTTGATCGGTAAATACCTTTTCAAAAAGTTTAGGAATTGCGCATAACTTTGCAATACCTCTATAATTAGATATATCCGATTTACAGCATTTTTTATGGAGAGGAATTATAAAAGATTCCTTCCAAATGTTAAGTACTGTACAAGAATAGTTAATTTTGAGTAGAAGTAAATGTTTAAGAAGCGAATCTTTAGCGATAGTAGGGTTTGGTATATTATGCGCATGACCATTTGAAACAGAAACTTCGCTAAGGGGTATCTAGTAGACGAGTAAACTGATTGAAAAAATTGTGCAAACAAATTGAATGCTTCTTGCGAAGAAGTACCAGTATAATTGTTAAAGAACATACTCGAAGGGTAGGAATACGACTTTCGTTTAGAAATAACAAAACGGAAACAGAACAGTTTTGGTTTTTAAATATCGCTTATAATACCGTGAATTTATGTTTTTTAAATGACACAACACGGGGGATTGGAAGAATATATCGGTGTAAAGAAAGGAACACATTCATCAAAATATTGGGATAAAACATCATAAAAAACATAACAAGCGCTTTCTATGTCACGGCTATAAAAGATTTGACCAATCGGTGTTAAGCAAAAGAGAATTAAGCTTAATAAAGTCAGTTTTTTTAAAGCAACGACGCATTGAGCTTGAGTTTCTCTTGCTGCTATGTGGAAGATTTAAAACCATTTTCAGAGTTGGGTGGTATTTATCATCAGGACTGGAAACTAGAAAAGTTCGTGTGACAAAAACATCTAAAGTTCTATCCACAAATATAAGGTCAAGCAATCTATTAGAGCAGTTAAATATGACGAGGAGTTTTCACAATTAAGTCAGGCCACTTTGGGAAGGTTAAAATCACCCATAACAATAAGGTAATAGTTAGAGTTTACAGAATTATAAATGCACTGAATAGCAGAAACGTGTGACTGGTAAACGCTAGCATCAGATGCAGGCGGAATGTATGAACAAGTAATATATAATCTGCAGCTCAAAAATCGGATAACAACACATATGAATTCAATATCTGTTAAAAAATCTCCAAGGTACATTTCGCAAGCAAAACTAGACTTAACAGCAACAAATACTCCACCACCTTTACACGTGAGTCGATCCTTGCGGAAAATTGAAAAATTATCAGATAATATTTCAGAGTTTAAAATATTAACATATAACCAAGTCTCGGTAAATACAAGAATATCAGCATCAATGCCAGTACATTTAGGATATAAATTAATTAATTTGCTTTTTAAGTCTCTTACATTTTGATAATTAATTATAAGAGGACAATATAATTTAAGAGTATTAGATGTAGATGTAGAGGTTCCGGCCGGCTGTTGAGTTAAAACTGCAGTTGGTTGTGCACTGCAGATGAGGTCGAAAAATTCGAACGGAACACTCAGTTTAAGTGACGCGATGTTTCTTGAATAATTGAATGAACATTTCTGCACCACTACCTTGGAAGGAGTAATGCAGCTTTCGGAAGTTATAAATTCCAAAATATCTTCCGAAGTTGTTGCTTCAGTAAAGCGAGAAACACAAATATGTTTGCGCGGCGCTACCGTATTCAAAATGTTGGTAGATTTCGTTCTGTCTTCCATATTACGTGTGCAATTTGTCCCGCACATTTTTGAATATTGCACATAATAGAGTTTTTGTTTTGAGACATTAGTAAATATTTCAAATCAGATTTCACTAAAGCCCAATACTGAGGCCGATGAAAATTTTTGATGATGAAATTGATAATTATTTCTGCTATGTCAAACAATTGAAAAACATTGATCCCAAATCAACATGAAATACTAAAATCAGATTTTTATTAGGTGAAAAGTCCACACATATTGATTTTTCTTTGGGTTTTTCTGACGGAGATGCAAAAGGTCACACTGTTTGTCACATTTTTTTGGAGTATATAAACTGTTTTCGGTAGCAAACGTTTTTGTTATCCGAGTACTCGATGAAAAACAGTTCGTGCCGAAATTTTTTGATTGTTGTTTGACAACGTTTTTTGTATATCAATAATTTTCATCGATCTCAGTATGGAGCTTTAACTGCGAAATTTGTAATTCTTTTTTATTTTTATCTAAAAATGTAGCTTGTAGTCCATAAATAATATGTGTAAAGTTTTATAATTGGATCTGCATTCGTTTTGGAGATAAATGAACTATAGTGCGATTTCATCGCAGCGTCGCACTGACGATTTCGTAGATGGTGGTGTATATGACAACAGTTAATAAAACCCTGCAAAATCAATTCAAATGAGTTTTACAAGTATGATTTTGCAGTGTGTTATAATAAAATAAAACAAGAAAAAATGTTGAACCGAAGCTCTAATACCATTCACACGAAATTTTAAATCGTATTGTAAAACATAAACGCGGGGGTTTAAATAGGGGCTACAGCAAAAAGTGGATCATTGGCAAGAACAAGTGGAGACGGTACAGTGGCGCCGCTGGTTGCTCTTACAGCGCTTCTTTATGTACGGTTGATTCCGCGAGTGTTGTAGCCGCAGAATTTACAACTTGCGTTACTCTTCACTTGAACTAAATTCTGTTCAGGCGTTGATAAAATTATTAACGGCGACTCTGAAGGTGCAGCCAAACTATTTGCTGGTAAAGCCATAAGTTTGGACTTCTTCCTTCTGGGCGATTGTTGAAAATCGTAGTCACCAATTTCATATTTTTATCAAACTCATTTGAGAGTTGTTTAACAGTTCTATTTATCGACGAAACACTATTTCGAACAGTGTTAAACATTCGGCTAAAATCACCTTCAAGTCGAAAACAAGACCAACGTAAGTATCTGGTTTTTCCATATCCAGATTAGTAAGTCGATCGTAAATCGAGCCATTTAGTCCAGCACATTTAATGTGAACAGCTACGTCGCATAGCCAACAGCACACAAAACGAAAATTGGAGTTATCATACTCAATTAATTTGCACTTGGTGTAACAACACAGCAGCATATTTAAAAATATTTTACCACAAGCAAAAAAAATATATATATATATGTATAATATATATATTATAATATGTATATTAAGTAATACGTAGAACTGGTCACTTTAATATATCGTCAAAACAAATGCAAAAAGTATGCAATGATTTGTAGTAGATTTTATAGTAGCTGAACTTTGGGCCAGCTGTTAGCAGTCTGTCACTTTCTAGCACACAGGTGTTTTGTAGTTGTTATAATTGGCGCTCCGGAGGCAAGAAGGTTTATTAAAAAATTTTAAAATGATGTTTAAAGTTAATCGCACAATTTCTTGGATTCACTGTGACTTTTTTGATGTCACTATATTATGATTACGTAATGTACGTGAATGTAAACAATTAATTTGTTCGAAAAAATCACTTTTTTTATTTTAAACAAAATTGTACAAAGTAGCGTATAAAATATAAACTAGCGCATTAGGGTGACCAGATTATTTGACGGCTGGTGCACTGTGGCTGCTGTTGTGCCGGTGGCTAGTGCGCAATTGATGGCAGGTGCACTGTGGCCGCTGTTGTGCCGGTAGCTAGTGCGCAATTGATGGCAGCTGTACTGTGGCTACTACCACTTTTTTTCTTTTTTATTTTTCTCTTGGACGTGTGTCGCGCGCCAAAACCTGAACAGAAAGACTTTTTCTCCTTCAAAAATGGCGCATTTTCTTTTCCTCTTTTTTTTCTTTGCTAATCACACTTTATTTACCATCACCTCTACTGGTTACTCGATTCTTGAGTAATCATGATTACTCTCGCTATTCACGAGAAACCAGGGATGTAAATGCCCGATACTTAACTAATAATTTACTCATGAAACAACACACTATCGTTTGAGGAGATATAGACAATGGAAATCGCGTAACACTTCTTTCCACGATACTTTATATGCTGACTGCAAGTGTTCTACTCTAAATATAAAATATTCTACCTACATCCTGTTTGAGTCACCATCAAAGGCAAGGCCCCATTTGTACACTCTAAAAAACTCGCTGTTGTTCCTTGGTACTTCCCCTTGGCCGTTTGTATTTCTATTTTCCTCAAACTCTGTTGATCTTCTCGACTGACCAAACCTTTCCCAGCTGATATTATTCTCTCCCGGTGGTCTATTAAAATTCGTTAAACTTTCCGGTGGTCCATTGATACTCCCTCCAGCTAACAACAATGGTTGCAACGGAGCCTTCTTAAATTCTGCCGAGAGAGTGGCCTTATATATCAGGGAAGCTAAGCAATATAGCCCAACGTGAGCCACGCCCACACCCTGAGATTAAGAGTTTCATGCTCTACCGACTGACCTAGCCGGGCTTCCGTCAATTACTCTTGCCACTCTGCATTTTGTGTATTTCTTACAAAATTTCGCGTTAATTTTTTTTTTTTAAATCGCTCAACACAAAATTTTGCTTATATGTACACTTTTTGGCCTACTATAGGATTCTTATTTGTATATACAATTTTATAAACTCTTGAACTATTTACCTTATTGTCTATTAACCTATATGGATCTCTCCTACAGGGTCTTTTACGTTCTCTACTATAAGGCTTTTTCTTTGGTCTGATCGCCGGAGCTTGTCTCCCCATGGTTTACGCTCCTCCTTTCGATTCCTGGTCGACATTTCTGACACTTGGGGAGCACTACACCTCTGTAGTGCTCCCCACCTCTACACCTCAGAGGCACAAAAATATGCCTCTGAGGTGATTCACATTCGAAGTATGTATGCCCCGATGCGCTACAGCCTACAACTTTTGACTTGTCCTGCAGCGGTTTATTAATACGTAAGGCTTCTACACCACCTTCTTCCTCCTGTATTGCTTCATCTTCATTAAATGCCCCTCTTCCCCTCTTGCAACTCTTTTACTCGAGCACGCCTGTGTTGAGTTGGGAAATGTCTCTCCGCTTCATAACCTTCCGCACGGAATTGATCCATGCTTGTAATGCACATGGGTACACTATACTTCCAATGCCTTATTTCATATTTGTTTTCATTATTTTAATGAGCTCAAAGTCTGATATAGGGTGATTTAATGTAGACCTCAACATCAGCATGCTATGTAGATACGAATCGAATCTTTCGTCCGAACCTTGTCGTCTCTCCATTAGATCTCTCCAATTTTCGTACTCAGTTCTCCGACTTTGAAAGTGTGTTTGTAGGGCGATGCGTAACGATGACCAGTTAGTAATACCTTGGGTTTTGAGGTGTAGCCACTACTAGTCCCGTGCTGTGCCCGATACCAGACAATGGAAATCGCGTAACACTTCTTTCCACGATACTTTATATGCTGACTGCAAGTGTTCTACTCTAAATATAAAATATTCTACCTACATCCTGTTTGAGTCACCATCAAAGGCAAGGCCCCATTTGTACACTCTAAAAAACTCGCTGTTGTTCCTTGGTACTTCCCCTTGGCCGTTTGTATTTCTATTTTCCTCAAACTCTGTTGATCTTCTCGACTGACCAAACCTTTCCCA
Source organism: Leucophenga montana (assembly GCA_035044765.1). NCBI lineage: Eukaryota > Metazoa > Arthropoda > Insecta > Diptera > Drosophilidae > Leucophenga > Leucophenga montana. The sequence goes on from JAWNNQ010001502.1 coordinate 23,115, forward strand.
GCTGATATTATTCTCTCCCGGTGGTCTATTAAAATTCGTTAAACTTTCCGGTGGTCCATTGATACTCCCTCCAGCTAACAACAATGGTTGCAACGGAGCTGTGGGTATACCTATGTGTTCCAAATTCTGGTGTAGCGGTTGATATCCCGTCAATATATTTGGTGCATACTGCTCCTGTTAATTTGGTCGTCCCGATGTTGGCGCTGTGGTCGAGTAAGGCATAGCTTTCTCATCTCCTACTCCACTGGAACTAGAAGAGGGTAGTGAAACATTCTGCCCTCTGACATATAAAAAGACCTCATTGAGTTCTTTCATGAAATTTGCCATATTTGCCATATTTCTACGCATATTTTCTTCTACGTTACCCAATGTTGACCGGTAGGTTTCATGTGCTTGCGCTAAAGCCAGGTTCACTGCCAATTTTATTTTAGATGAAATCTGGTTATCTGGCACTCTGCCTGGATACTGTCCCTGTTCAGTCGCAATATTTGCCGGCTCTTTTTCTGTTCCTCTAACCAGTTCTCCATCCAGCTGCATCCTTGAATTGGCTCCACCAGATCTAGCCATCTCTGCTTCTACCTCTCCTACCGTCCTCACCGGATCACCAGGATTCGTCAGCAAGTTCTTTCCGGTTTCTGACCTATCGAGTACCATTGTTTCCTCACTCTCCGGTGAAGAGATACTATTATTTCCAGTGCAAGATCTAGTGACAGGTCGGTCACCAAATTCATACACCTATTTTTCATATGCTGGATACCCCTATCTATACGCTGCACAGTGGGGTGGGTGCCTAAACTGTAGATTAATTCAAACGTTTTTTTTTTTAGATTTCCAATAATTCAGTGGTACCAAGTCAAAATAGATTAAATTCGGCTTAGTGCATTTTGTGGGCGCTATATATTCAAAAATGTCCAAGGAATGATTTTTTTTTTATTTTTTTATTTGGATATTTTTCTATTATTACGTTATTTCAATTAAAAAAAAAATTTTTTTTTTTTGTGCTCGAAACATTTTTTCCTAATAGTCTAAAAAACGTATGTTATTTTTGCTTTATGTGGACAAATAATTGAGAAGGCCACGGTCGCCCGCGATAAATTAAAAAAAAATATATATAAACATTCTCCAACATTTTTACCAAAAATAGGCGTGCCCCTTTTTGCGATAAGTGAGATATTTGAGCTCAAAGTTGCAAGCTCGAAAGAAAAATCAATCAGCTGTTCAGTCAGCTGTTAATCAGCTTTTTTTTCACAGAAAGCTTTGCAATTTGTGAACTTTTGGCCTACGATATTCGTGATAATCAATATTTAAGTTAAAAACATGGAAAAAGACCCAGGTATATTGAGTAGGTAAATGTTAATGTGTGTGTGGTAGATGTCACTTTGTTCCATGTTAAATTACTTTGTTATATGTATTTAAAAACACGTTAAAAGGAAACTTTCGTCACTGTGTCCCGTTGATAGTAATTAAAAGGTAATATAATAGAAAGACTTCTGGGTGAAAATATATACATTCATTTTTCGCATGCCAATTCGTAGAATTACTGTGTCTGAAATCAAAGAAGAATTCACTAAACTGAATCAAAAAAGGTCACCAGGCTATGATAAAATAGACGGAAGAGTTACGAAAATGCTCTCTCAAAAGTGTATTCAATTTTTAGCACTAATTTACAATGCGATTTTGAGGCTGGATCACTTTCCTACACAATGGAAATGTGCGGAGGTGATAATGATTCCAAAACCAAACAAGCCTGAAAATATTCTCTCATCCTACCGCCCTATTAGCTTGCTGGTGACATTCTCCAAAGTATTCGAAAGAATACTTATGAGTAGATTGTTACCAATTTTGGATGAATACAATATAATACCGGAACATCAGTTTGGGTTTAGGAGAGGTCATGGGACTTCAGAGCAATGTCATCGTATAGTGGATATAATTACAAGTGGATTCGAGAAGAAACTGTATTCTGCGGCAGTATTTCTTGATATACAACAAACATTTGACCGAGTCTGGCATCCAGGCATGTTATATAAAATGAAAAAACTGCTTCCTGCTCCATTTTTCCTCTTATTGAAATCGTATCTAAGCAATCGACACTTTTATGTTCAAATGGAAGGAAAAACATCGAAACTATATTGTATCCATGCTGGTGTCCCACAGGGCAGTGTTCTGGGACCTGTCCTTTACACAATATTCACTGCAGATCTTCCTGTTGTCAGTGATGTACAAGTAGCCACTTATGCTGATGATACAGCTATAATTGCATCTAAAGACACTGCGGCAGAAGTATCTCAAGATATTCAAAATCAAATAGTTGAAACAGTGCGATGGCTTAAGAACTGGAAAATAAAGGTTAATACTGAGAAGTCGAAACATGTCACATTTGCTCTGAGAAGAGGAGATTGTCCGTCAGTATTTTTAAATAATTCACAAATTCCTCATAGTGACTCCCCAAATTATCTGGGACTCGATATAAATCGGAGAGTAACTTGGAAAAGTCATATTAAAGGCAAGCCAAAGAAACTCAACATAAAAACAAAAAAAATGTATTGGCTGCTTGGGAGAAAATCGCAGCTTAGTTTAGAGAACAAAGTTCGGCTTTACAAGGCTATTTTAAAGCCTAACTTGGACATATGCTATCCAATTATGGGGAACTGCAAGCCAATCAAATATTGAAATTCTTCAACGATATCAGTCCAAAACGCTTAGACTTATTGTTGACGCCCCCTGGTTTGTGGCTAATGACCAAATTCACAAAGATTTAAATATTCCATACATTAAAGATGAAATACGTAGAAGAAGCACAAGGTATGTTGAGAGACTACATGATCATTTAAATGTTTTGGCAGTAGGCCTACTAGATAATAGCGATAAAACTCGAAGACTTAAAAGAAATCATGTGTTTAGATTTACCTTTTAGAGATTAAATTTTGTATATATTGTAAATAAACTCTTAATTATAGAATTTTGAATATAATAGCTGTTCTCACTGGAGTACAGCTATTTCTGTTATATTATGAACTTTCAACTAATTTACTTATTGTCTTATTGATAGATTGTAAATTAATAATAAAAAAAAAAAAATTTATTTTTCATAAAGAAGTCTGGTTTTGCCAATGCTAGTGGATCTAAATTGGTGAATGAGATTGCCATTTCTTCGCCAACAAGAGCAGAGAGATACAAAAATAGTATAAAAGAGTCAGCAGAGAATACTAAGCTGTGTATTAATGATGCATTGGCAGTATTGGTGGAAGGACAGTTGTCGCGTCATCAATATAATGTCAAACAAACTGCTCCTGGAAGGTTTCCATCATATAGCTAGATTCAAACTGCAAAACTGCAAACAGCATTCGGATATCAGAAACTATAGCGGAAGTTAGTTTGCAGGCACTTCTTAACCATACCGTGGAGCGCCTAGTTTTACTTCAAAGTTCTGTAATCGATATATTAGACACAACACATCTACAAAAGCTTTGCCTATTCTGAAAGTGGGGTTTTGATGGAAGTTCTGGGCATAGTTCATATAAGCAAGCTTTCTACAACTCGGAAGCTAGTGATTCTTCTGAAGTCTGGTTGTGCCGCTTTTCAGGATAAGTTTGTTTTTCTGAGCGATGAATTAAAAAAAATCGTTTGTCCATCAATCGAAGACTTGCCTGAGTATAATTCAAAACTGGCTGATTTCCAAATAAAAATAAAATCAAGATGGATAAGATCACATCGAGAAGAGGAACGTTTCTTTAGAATGTATGAGGAGTGGCTTAGCACCTCAATTACCTTCAATGTTGCCGAACAGAAAAAACGCGGACGGAAGGAATTTTCCTTTGAAAACTCAGATGTCAGCACAATACAAGAAAACGAAGGAATTACGGGATAGTACGCCACTATCGGTGTTAGCTTTCGCAATCCAAGTGCAATTAAGAAGTGTTGGCAATGCTAGTGGATCTAAATTGGTGAATGAGATTGCCATTTCTTCGCCAACAAGAGCAGAGAGATACAAAAATAGTATAAAAGAGTCAGCAGAGAATACTAACCTGTGTATTAATGATGCATTGGCAGTATTGGTGGAAGGACAGTTGTCGCGTCATCAATATAATGTCAAACAAGCTGCTCCTGGAAGGTTTCCATCATATAGCTACATTCAAACTGCAAAACTGCAAACAGCATTCGGATATCAGAAACTACAGCGTAAGTTAGTTTGCAGGCAATTCTTAACCATATCGTGGAGCGCCTAGTTTTACTTCAAAGTTCTGTAATCGATATATTAACACAACACATCTACAAAATCTTTGCCTATTCTCAAAGCGGGGTTTTGATGGAAGTTCTTCTGTTTTTACAACGTCCATCGTTCCACTAAGGCTAACATATGGAAACAAGGTGATTTGGCAAAATCCTCAACCTTCGTCTACTCGGTTTTGACTACCTTTAAAAACAGATGTTACAAAAGAAACTACAGCCACGTCACGACAGGAAAGGGATAGGGTGATGGAAGAAATAAGACAACTTAATAACTCCCCTGTAATGTTTGGAGAAAAAGTTATGGAGGTTAAACACAACTTAATACTGTCAATGATTGATGGTAAAGTATGCAATGCCTTAACAGAAACAACATCGCCCCAAAAATGTTTTATATGCGGCTCTACGAGTAAGAACTTCAAAAATATTGATGACATGATAAAGAAGGATGTTAGAACAGAGAACTTAGAATTCGGATTATCTATTTTTTTAGTGTCTTTTGATTTGTCCTATAAGTTGTCAATAAAAAAATGGCAAGCAAGATCAACTGAAGAGAAGCAAATTGTTTTAGAGACAAAAACAAAAATTCAAACAGCATTTAAGAAGTAAGCTGGCTTATTTGTGGATTAGCCTAAGCCCGTATTTGGTAACTCCAATGATGGAAATACGGCAAGGCGATTTTTTCAAAATGCTAAACTTTCTGCAAAAATAACTGATCTTAATTTGATTAAAAAATTTCACACAATAATGATTGATGTTGATTCCGGACATGAGGTGGATACAGAAAAGTTCCGAAAATTTTCGTACAGCACAGCTAAATACTATGTGGAATTGTATCCGTGGTAGTACATGCCTCCCACGGTGCATAAATTTCTAATACGTGGTCCAGAGATCATTGAACATGCTCTGTTGCCGATTGGCCAATTATCAGAAGAAGCAGAAGAAGCTCGCAATAAGGACTTCAAAAAGTATAGGGAGCATTTCGCAGTACATTTTTAATATGCTTTCACCCCTGATCCTGTTATTTCTACCAAACGGAAACTCCAAAAAGAAAATTAAATCGTTTGCCAAAAGAAGCGTTGGAGCTACTAAAGCCGACAACAGTTGTTCAGTCAGCTGGCAGCGATGAGGAAACCAGCTACTTTGATGAAGAGAGTGAAATTAGCTCCGACAGCACCGATGAAGGTTCTGATGCTTAATTCCAACCTTTCAAATAATAGAACAAAAATTTAAATAATGTACATAACATATATTAGTTCTAGTTAGTCAAAACATAAAACAATTTTTTAGTTTAATAAAATTGAATTATAGAAAAAAAAAAATTAAATTCTTTTTTAAATATTTGAAATTCAACTTTGGTAACGTATATTTTGTAGAATGAAGTTTTCTCTGTTACACGAATTTTAGATTTCGAAAATATCTTTATTAGTTCACAAGATATGAATTTTTAATAGAAAAAAGTCAGATAGCCTAACAATGAAAATTTCCAGAAAAAAAAAAAATTAAAAAAAAAAATTATACTAAGCATAATGCAAAAGGTATTTTTTTTTAGTTTATACGTATATGCTTAATACAAAAAAAATATAAGGCGGTATGTATTAGGCCTGTGTGAATTAATCTACAGTTTAGGCATCAAATACCCCACTGTGCTCTGTTTTAATTTGTTCCTTCCAGCGCTGTTCATAATCCATATGGATACACATCACACCTTAAACTAATATAGTGCTTCAGAGAAAAGAGCTTTAGTACCTTTTACTTAACCAAACTTATAGTTTTTCTCATGTATATATTTTTTTCTTTTTAAACTACTTGAATTCTAATATACTCTTGACTGATACTGATACAGAATTGGGTGGGCCAACCACCGCGATGGATCCAGAAACTGATTTATTGTTTGGTGAATTTACTCCATATTTCCCTACGTTTTGCTAAAGAAAAAAAAATAATATATATCTTCTATAATCTCTCACTGCGAGTTCTATAAAAATTCTATAAAAATAATGTACAAGTCGTAGCAGATATTACAAAGTTGTGATCAATCGGTCTTATTGATCGCGCTTTCCCCTCCCAACCTATGGTCGCATAATGCTAGAGGAACCTGCGACCCACTTTTATATATTTTTTATTTAATTTAATCTATGTTGAGCATCTACAATTGTTCTGGCATCCATCGTCGATCAGTGACCCACCCTTTACAATAATTTTAGAATTTATACATTACAACATATATTTTTAATGATTACGGTTAACTTATTTTTATCTATTTTCTATATAATTGTCTTCCTAATCTCAGTTCTTTCTAGTACCCAGTATTTTCGTTTATAGCTCTCCTTTCTTTTCTTTTTCCTTTCCTCTTTTTTTTTTTAGATATAAACAGTTGACCTTTTTTGTAATTAATCTTAGGTTAAATAATATTTAGATTCTAAATATATATTAGTAAACTTAGATATGTGTGTTAATAGATATTTATAGGTAGGAATGTCAGTATTTATACGGTTAAGTATTTGATTCAAAAATAGTAGTGTAAATATTATCTGTGGTTCAATGTTTGGCTCTATAATATTTATATTTTTTTTAAATGCTAGCTGTGGTGCCTGTAGCTCTCGTGCAATTAATGGCGGGTACACTGAGGCTGATGTGGTGCCCGTAGCTAGTGTGCAATTGGTCACTGGTACACTGAGGCTGTTGTTGTGCCGGTGGCTTGTGTGCAATTGGTGGCTGGTGCACTGAGGCTGCTGTTGTGCAGGTGGCTAGTGCGCAGTTGATGGCTGGTGCACTTTGGCTGCTGTTGTGCCGGTGGCTAGTGTGCAATTTATGGCAGGTGCACTGTGGCTGCTGTTGTGCCGGTGGTTAGTGCGCAATTGATGGCAGGTGCACTGTGGCTGCTGTTGTGCCGGTGGCTAGCGCGCAATTGATGGCAGGTGCACTGTGGCTACTACCACATTTTTTTTTTTCTCTTGGACACGTGAGTCGCGCACCAAAACCTGAACAGAAACACTTTTTCTCCTTCAAAAATGGCGCATTTTCTTTTCCTCTTTTTTTTCTTTGCTAATACACTTTATTTGCGATCACCTCCACTGGTTACTCGATTCTTGATTAATCATGATTACTCTCGCTATTAACTAGAAACCAGGGATGTAAATGCCCGTTACTTAATTAATTTCTTGATAATTTAATCATCGGTCATTGGCACAGGTTATAATGGATCGAATGTAATGTGGGCGGTACTTCCACCAAACCCATTTCACATCCATTTAACAGCTGATTTTTTGTTCGTGGTGCCAGTGCGTTGCACGAAGTTTATGGGTATCCATATCTATGTATTTGAAATTTCCGCTATGTTGTCAGCTGTATTATTATTTTTTTCTTTCGACAAGGGCTATCAAGCAAAGCAAGGGACAACTAGCACAGAAATAGAGAAGAATTAACTAAATAAACTAATATTTTTTGCCTCCCATTTGGATTTTAAATGGGATGTGTGATAGAAACTGTGTTTTCCACAACAATTATTATGTAAAAAATATGCATTTTGCACATCCGAGCAAAGCGAAATTGCGTTTGGTAGAAACGCCACATAAGCCAGTAATATATTCAAAAATTATAATTTACTTGCCTTAGGTCTGTAGTATGTAAGTAGGGTATGTACGTATGTGATATAGTGTATAAGTAGTGAGAATGTAAGTAGGGTCTGTACGCCTGTGATATAGTGTATAAGTAGATGTGCAGTAGTAGCAGGCCAACTGACGCATGAAGACTAAAACCACTAAGTAGAGAATGTATAATAGAGAAACCATCTCATATATACATTTTGTCACTACAAATTTCTTCTGCGACAGGTCCCATGCTCTCACGATTGTGAAAGAAAGAGAGCAATTGCTGACTCAACGAGCATTGCTGGTCCCAGAGAGAGTCGTGTGTGTTCGGATTTGTATTCGTCACATCACATACATACGTACGTACATATACTATGTATGTATGCATGTTTGTTTATTTATTTTCTTTACATGCGCTGGTCGGTCGCCGCTAACGCATTTTGTTTTCATTTCTTTAGCAAGAGTATGTATGTATGTATGCATTTAACAGGCTTTTTTGGACATTTATTTAATTATTAGCATCAGCGACTGGAAATAATGATAATAATAATATTTCAATATTTAGTAAAAAATCATTATGGAATGATTTCTGGGAGAACAAATGGACCTTTATTCAATATTTATATTTATTGAAATAAAAGCAATTATATTTATTTTTGATTTTTAATTTAAGAGTCCAAAATAAAAATTAGACAACGATTTTTAAATTGATATAATTTTTTTTTTTTAGTTGGACTTTGATTCCACTGTCATAATATACCAATAATCATTGGTTTATCATACGACATAAATTTTCGACAAAGGTTGTTAAGCTAATTTATCGCTGCACAAAAGAAATGCTTTTAAAAGGTATGACTTTTTAACAAGTTCTTTGATCATATATGTATGTACATACATGTGCTTACATTGAGCAGGATATTATTAGAATAATGAAATTCAAAGTCGCCGCTCGAATTCGCTTCCGATTCAATATGTTTAATCGGTACCCAGGGAACACCACGAGGAGGCCATCACAATTGTAATGGGGTCATAAATCAATATGACCTTCGAGTCGACTTGAAATCACAAAATTTCAAAAATTAAGGATTCTTGAAACTAAGTTATTTCCTTGTTCCCCAACTAAAACTACACTAAAATCACTTAAAATATACTTAAGTCGAAAAATATGGTTATGTATTTCGTTTTAAATTCTTAATTTTATTTTATAATCTCTGCCTAATTTTTTTGAGTTTGTTCACGTGATATTCTGACTTTTTACTACCTACAATTTTACCTGTTAGCCATTTACTATTCTTCCTTATTAAAATCAGAACAAACTCATTAAGCAGGTGATTCCTGTGTCCATAACAAGGATCGGACTGTGAAAACCAGTCTGCGTATATATCTAATTTGGTTGTGGCGATTATACATGTTTGAACTATTTTCTTTTTTAAATTTTGTATATGAGGCTTTTTGTCGAAAAATCGTTTAAAAATATCAAAATGTATTTTTATTAAAGTAAAGAATTTATCTGAAGGTGCTTTCAGTTTTAAATTACTATTGACGTAGCCAAAATTTTTATTGAGTATTAAATACTCAGAAGAACACTGTACTTCATCAGACTGTTTCATCAGGTTAACACATATTTCGCAGTCATGCTTCTGCAACAACTTATACAATAGATACCCTGCAAAATAACGCAATGCATTTTCATTAAAAGTATCTTGAATATTTAAATTTGTTGCTTCTAAAGACAGTTCCAATTCTGATTCCTCGTCAGAGAAAATTGAATCATCATCATCTAAAGACTTAGAAAACTCTTCAGATGTCGATTTATTTGAGCCACAGTCTTTTATAATGTTAATCAACATAGTATCTTCATCAGGTGCACAGTTCCCAGATACTGTAGTTGATGTTAAAATTTTCATTGACAACATTTTAGACATAATTATATTAAATTCAAACATTGTCGGATTATTATTTGTAGCTCCGCGTGATCTTATTAAATAAAACAAATTTTCTAGAGGGTCTTGGTTTAGTTTTGAAGTTGCAACAAAAAAAACCTCAGACCTTTCACTCCAAATACTTTCAGCCAATGAATCAAAGTCCAACTAAAAAAAAAAATTATATCAATTTAAAAATCGTTGTCTAATTTTTATTTTGGTCTCTTAAATTAAAAATCAAAAATAAATATAATTGCTTTTATTTCAATAAATATAAATATTGAATAAAGGTCCATTTGTTCTCCCAGAAATCATTCCAATATGATTTTTTAACTAAATATTGAATTATTATTATTATCATTATTTCCAGTCGCTGATGCTAATAATTAAATAAATGTCCAAAAAAGCCTGTTAAATGCATACATACATGCATACTCTTGCTAAAGAAACGAAAACAAAATGCGTTAGCGGCGACCGACCAGAGCATGTAAAGAAAATAAATAAATAAACATGCATACATACATAGTATATGTACGTGATGTGACGAATACAAATCCGAACACACTCGACTCTCTCTGCGAGCAGCAATCGTTGAGCACAACACACCACCGCTGTTGTTATTTTTAGTACTCGCTACAGGTCTATACTTTTTTTGTTATTTTTCTCTCCTTGCGCTGGGTACATTTCGATAAGATTGCTATTTATTGCTGCACAAAAAAAATGCTTTTAAAAGGTATGACTTTTTAACAAGTTCTTTGATCATATATGTATGTACATACATGTGCTTACATTGAGCAGGATATTATTAGAATAATAAAATTCAAAGTCGCCGCTCGAATTCGCTTCCGATTCAATATGTTTAATCGGTACTCTAAACGTATTATTATAAATTAACTTAGACAAATGGAATACGGCCTTAACATATTTTTGAGGTGGCAGCTTTCAGCTGAAACTATCGTAAAACTATGTGCGTGAAGGAAGCAACGAATTCTCAGCAGCACAGGGTGGTTCATTTAAAATTTGCATGAATTCCTTATGATTTTAATAAAAATAAACTTTAAATAGAAAAAGCAACGTTATTTATTTATTTTTGCATCAATTTCATGAAAATTAAGGCAAAAAACACTAAGAATTGAAAAAATCAGTAGTGAAATGATATATTGAATGGTTTCGAGAAATCTAAACTTTTTAGGAAAAAGTAGATTTACTTGACGCACACGTTGCGAATGGCAAAACTTGATAGTTGTTGCTGACGCACGGAACCATGAAAAAATTGTCCGTCGTATGGATACAGTTTCCAAGTCGACCAAAATATATGGGCTAAAAATGAATCCACCAATCTATGGGTGAGATCAGTGGCTTTAAAATGATATATTGCACGGTTTCGAAAAATTTAAACTAACTTGGACTGAGGGTAAGTCCAAAGTCCAACAGGGGGATCACATGTAGCACAATTTTGGTGCACGTGCCGTAACTGTTGGATAATTTGAAAAGTGCGACTACAACATCCAGAGTGGTGACCCTTGGAAACAAGTTATCAGTACGGTCAAGTCTCTGCTGATGGCTTGGCTGACATAGTCGGGCGAGAGAAAGTAAATTCCCTTCAAAGTTGGATAAAATCCTATAGTGTGAGCTTCCACTGGTGTGGTTCTCACAATGTAGCTGTGTTTATTCAACTCCAAGGAAACAAATCCCCAAATCTAAGATGGAACAGCATATGCGGAGGGATGAATGGTTAGAGGGTAATCTAACCGATAATATGCGAACTCTGGATACCTGTCGCCCTCCAGTTTTATATTGACTTCCTGTGTCAATATGGACTCAGTCATGCAGCTTTCGGGGACGGCACTCCCTAATGTCACTGAAGAGGTATCAGAGAAAAGTCTGTCCTCTGATTCCGATTCAGACAGGACGATTGTGGCCGTATCCCAAATCGTCATTAGGATTCAGTGTACCCCAGCACACTAGTAAACCTGGCTCTGGTCCAGGTTTCACTATTTTCTCCTCTAAAGACAGACATCGCTTTAATCAATCGCTGGCTAACGGCTACTCGATGGGAAAAGCAATCGAGTATATCAAAGCTATAGACGGACGGGCTCTTAAGAGAGTCCTTTCGGAGAAGAATTCCCCTGGAATTCACCCCACAAAGAAGTCCAGTTCGACCAAAGGGTCAGCGAAAGCTTCACATAGCCGTGTAGCGAGTAGCGTTAGGCTGGGTTTTTTTTCGGCTGACTTCAAAAACTGTCCTCTTACAGCAGAGCATATGGCACTACTGCAGGAGGCAATTATCGATGTCACAATCGAACGTTCAACGGATGAGGTGACGCCAGAATTCGAGGGGTGTTATCCCCATACGAGCTGGCTTCTTCTTGTCTGTTCGAATAACGAGACGGCAACATGGGTTAAAGGTAACCTCAGTCGTATAAGGGCAAAGGTGAACTTTAACTTAAAACTATTGGAGGAAAGTGAGTTTCTACAGACACATTTGGTTCGTGGCTATTTTCCCCATAGTGCATTACTCACTAATAATAAGGTTCTGGCGACCATTGGGGCCCAGAACGAAATTTCAACCGCGCTGTGGCGTGTGGTACAGCGTAGTGTACAGGGCCCACAACTACATCTTCTTATATCAGTAGATGACGAGGAATATGCGGCCCGAAATACTTTAAAAGGTATTATCGCATATATGTTCAGCCATATTAAGCTGAACATAAAAGGAAACAACCTCGGCCGTGTGGGCCTTTCCGACCCGGCACAGCAGAATACGGACCCGCAGCAACCGGTTGTACAGTCGCCAACGTCGGAACCCCAGCCTTCCACTAGTAGGGAAGTGGCCGTCGATGAGTCCAGTACGGGTGCCATCGAGACGGCATTAGGTGCACCATGCTAAACAGGTTTCGCGGAAGGTGGAAGGTGGAAGGACCTTCCAAAAGGCTGACCAAGCAGCCAACAGCTAGGTCCTCACCGGCATCTGGCCCAACGAGGAAGGCGACGCCTAAACAAGCTCCCTCACCTAGAGGGACTCGGCCAAAGGGGTTCCGAGCGGGCAAGAAGGAGAGCCTTGTCCGGAAAAACATCGGAGACAACAAAAGAGCACCATAAGGGTGTTCCATGCGAACCTGCACCACGCCAAAGGGGCACAGTGTGCAGTCACTTCGCCGAGAGGGAGACCACCCTGGGGCTCATTCAAGAGCCTTGGGTGGTGTGTGGCAAAATCCGTGGAATTAATTGCAAAACTGGTAAGTTAATCTACGACCACTCTGCAGAACTGCCCCGTACGGCAATTCTAATTGATAAAAAGATCAATTCCTTTCCACTAACAAACTTTATTTCCAGAGATTTAACAGCTGTGTTAGTGGACATTTCCACAGAAGTAGGCTCCCAGGAAATTGGCCTGGCGTCAGGCAACTTCCCAGGAGATGAAAAAAACAGGCAGATCATTGTTGGCTATGATGCCAATGCACATCACATCGTCTGGGGCAGCAATAACACCAACCACAGAGGTGAGTACCTCTTAAATTATTTAATGAGATCCCAATTCGAACTTGCAAATATAGGTTGTAAGCCTACATTTATAAGAACGAGCTCGTAGCATCAAAAGTTGGCGGAGTCCCGCGCAGCATTAGCTCAACTTGTGAGCTGGAGCAGGCAGCGGACCTGTTAAACGAGATTTTACTTAGCTCATACCACGACATCACTGCTACACGTCCATTCCGCAGAAACAGAAAGTTCCATGGTGAACTGATAAGTTAGCGGCCATGGGACAAACGGTTAGGAAGCTTTTCAACCGTGCGAACAGATTCGGTAGATGGGATGAATATAGGTCATCCTTAACCGAGTATAACATGGGTCTATTATCCCAAAGCAGGATAATAGACCCATGGAAATGACGAAATCTTATAGACCTATTAGTCTTACCTCCTTCCTTCTCAAGACAATTGAACGTCTTATTATTAATTACCACATTAGGCAATAAATCAGCATTTAACACCCCCTTCATGAACACCAATTCGCCTATATGAAGGGTAAATTAACGGTAGGCGCACTGCATAATCTGGTCGGTATGCTCGAAAGAACCTTTCGTTCAAAATAAATAGCTTTTCTTGATGTTGAGGGTGCTTTCGATAATACGGGCTATGGCTCCATCACTCGAGCACTTACGCAGAGGGGTATAGATAGCCTCACCATTGCCTGGGTTGAAGACATGTTAAATCAACCTGACATATCTTCTTCTCTTGATAATGTGACTGTCAGCATCAGGGCGATCAAGGGGTGTCCTCAAAGAGGAGCCCTCTCGCCACTCCTTTGGTCCTTAGTGATAGACGAGCTCCTAATCGAGCTCAGTTCAAAGAGTACAACGTCATTGGATATGCCGAGGACCTTGAGATCCTGGTCTCAGGGAGATTTGGGGATACGGTCTCGAACATAATGTGTTCAGCTCTTCGGACCGTGACCACCTGGTGTGCCAAGAAGGACCTCAGGATTTACCCACAAAAAGCGGTCTTGATACCCTTCTCAAGGAAGTACAAATTGGATCTGGGTCCGGTGTACATCCAATGCTCTCTTTTGAGTCTTCCGATGAGGTAAAATTCTTGGGAGTCTCCCTTGACAAAAGACTAAATTGGAATACCCACCTCAAAAATGTCATAAACAGGGCAACAATGGCTCTATGGTCTTGCAAAACAATGTTTTGCCGACAGTGGGGTATCTCGCCAAAGATGATCCTGTGGATCTATACTTCAATGGTGACACCTGTCGTAACTTACTCCGACCTTGTATGGTGGCCTAAACTGCTGCAGACATGTGCAATAAGGCAGTGCGACAAACTGCAACGGCTTACCTGCTTGACCATGTCGGGCGCCATGCGAACATGTCAAACTGCTGCAATGGAGGCGATCATCGGTCTACCTCCGCTGCACATTTTTATTCAATCCTCAGCAGAATTAGAGGCTCTGAGACTTCAGACTGTAGACAGTCGGACGCTAGGTGAACTGGGTCACTCTAGTATCCTTTAAGTTATCCCTGGCATCGAAATCTGCAACGTTTCAGATTGTTTGTCCACGGAACTGCGTTTCGGCAGACGCTTCTCAGTTCTTCTTCCCAGTCGATCAGACTGGGAGAGGGACAGCCCTGGTACTGACCATCTACGATCAATTGGTTCACTGATGGTTCACTTACCGATACGAGCACAGGTGCGGTTATTATCGGACCAAACACAAGGATCTCTATTGCCATGGGTGTCTGGCCCACGGTTTTTCATTCTGAGGTCCACGCCCGCCATCTTTTGCATAAAAGTCCCAAAGGGGCCAATATAACCATTCTTTCAGATAGCCAAGCGGCTATTAAAGCATTATCCTCTTGGAACTTCTCCTCGAAACTGGTTCTTTGATGTTATGACATCCTCCAACAATTGGCAATCGGCTAGAAAGTCACTATTTGTTGGGTTCCTGGCCATAAAGGAATCGAGGGCAAGGAAATTGCTGATGAACTAGGACTGGTTCCTCAGCTTCTTTCATAGGACCAGAGCCTTTTTGCGGACTTAGCTGGGCTAAGTCAAAATCTTTCATAGTAGATCGGTTTAAACGCCCTGCCTCCCGGTACTGGATACAATATCCTGGTCTTCGGCAGGCCAAGCTACTAACCCGTCCTATATACCCTAAAACCAACGCA
>JAWNNQ010001503.1:0-122224 GCA_035044765.1 Leucophenga montana
GCAGCACGTAGACGCTTTAAGTAGCTGCATCAGTGTAATGATTACAGAGGCAAATAGCTTTGAGAATAACCTGGTCATTTGTCAGAACAAAGATAAGAAATTACAAGACGTAAGGAAATTGTTAGAAAAAAGCGAACACAAATGGTTTGAAATGAGAAACGGAGTAATTTACAGGAAAACCAACGACGATAGGGTAATTTTTATGTACCAAAAGATATTGAGGATCATGTGTTATATAAATATCACGACGAGTTAGGACACTTAGGCAGAGATAAAATGCTTGACGCTATGTCAAAGAGTTACTGGTTTCCGAACATGAAAGAGAAAGCGGTAGGACACATAGCAAATTGTTTAAAGTGCATAGCATTTTCGCTTAAAACAGGCGAAGGAAACAGATTTATGCATAGCATACCAAAGGGCAACAAACTCTTCGACATTATCCATACTAATCACCTTGGGCCTATCAATGCAGGCAGAGCCAAAAAACACGTTTTCGTGGTGATTGACGGGATTACGAAATTTAGAAGGCTATATGCCACCAAAACTACGAACTCAAAGGAAGCCATTGAAGCGTTGGAAAGTTACTTCAGGGCATACCAGCAAGCCAAAGTGCATAATATCAGATCGCGGAAGCTGTTTCACGTCTTCGGAGTCTATGGATTTTTTAGAAAAAGCTGATAATAAACACATCAAAATTGCGACAGGTTCCCCACAAGCCAACGGGCAGGTTGAGCGGTTGAACAGAAGCATGGAGCCTATGATTGTGAAATTAGCGGAGCCGGAAAATGGCCTCCACTGTGTTGTACGCCTTGAACAACACGCACCTTCGTAGTGTCAAACAGCTGCCCAGTGTAATGTTATTTGGTATTGGTCAGAAGGGTAAGACGAGCGACGATCTGAAAGAAAAGCTAGACGAAACGAAACTGTTAGAGACAGTGGGCAACGTTCAGAAAATGCAACGCAGTTAGATGCGACTAATACGCGACAGGTCGAAAATGAAGCACAGCCAGAAATAGTTAGAGCAAAAAAATTAAAGGAAATACGAGAAGTAGGAGAAGCAAACCAAAAGTCAGTACAGAAAAATAACGAGAAGAATTACAATCTAAGGAAAAAGAAACCACCTGAATACAGCATAGGAGATTACGTTATGGTAACGAATTTTGATAGTACAACCGGGGCACCAAGAAAACTTATATACCGAAGAATAAGGGAGCGTACATGATAGCGAAAATACTAAAAAACGATAGATTTTTGTTGAAATATGTACAGGGACTCCAACTGTTACGCAACCCTTACTACGGAGTGTGGTGCGCATAAAATATTAAGCATTGGTTTAAGAAACGTAAAATGGTAAAACTGTTGTTTAAAAATAGTGCAATAAATAAATAGTCATAACTAATTGTGCAGGCTGAGATCAGGAGCTCTCATTGTCATGACGGCCGAGTTGTAGCACGGCAAGGTGCCTGCACATCCATATTACAGTAGAAACGGTGTTTACACATCGCTATCAGACTAATGGCAGCTCCTTCATCACTAGTATTACATAGCCTTATCCCTTTTCTACTAACGTACATTGTCACATAGTGCATAGATGTAAGTAGAGTAGAGGGCGATAAGCACAGCTAGACTAAGCGTAGTTTGTAAAGCTGCCTGCGCGCAGCACAAGTCAGTCTGAAGAGAGATATGAATAAAGAAGCACATACACACGGAGTCTCGGTCCTTTTTCCTACCACAATTTCAGAGGTGGTCCGGTATTCGCGCAATGACCATAAATAGCGACGAAATAACAATTGTCGCACTAAAAAGTGGTTAGCAGTGCTAAATTTATCAACAAAAGGCTGCAAAGCCGAATTATTAAAACGATTAAACGAAGTTCAGGCAGAACAACGCGGCATCATGCCAGTGGAAGGGCATTCGGGTGAAGAATTTCGTTGTTCCGCGTTAGCAGCGAAAACAACGAAGCAGACAACGCAAGCCGAGTACAATACGTGTCGTCCGTTACTTTCCAGTTGGTACAGCGAGCGCGCGCAATTGGATTGCTCAATTAAACGCGGTGTCAAACTTGTATGAGTTGAATGAAGAGCAACGTCGTTTGATACTAATTAGCAAGCTGAAAGGCAACGCGTTTAAGTGGTTGATTGCAAACCCAACACGTTTGACTGAGTCAGTTGTTGAACTAGCAGAGCAGCTGAAGCTGGCGTTTGATGGAGAGACGTCAAAGTTAGAATTGCGGCGCAATTTCGAAAAACGAACTTGGCAGCATGACGAGAAGTTTGCAGTGTATTTTGTAGACAAAACCATGTTGGCTCGGGACATCAAAATCGACACGGAGGAGATTTTGGAGAGCATCATAGAAGGCATACCTGAGGAGTATTTGCGTTACGTGCGTTCGCCGAGGTACACTTGACACAAAAGACGGCAGCGCTGGAGAAACATATAAAAAAACAAGCAGCAGTAAGCGATACGAAGGAAGGCTCATGTTGTCTTAATTGCAACTCAAGAGGACATTGGGTCAGAGATTGTTTGAAGCCCAAGAGACAACCGGGTTCCTGCAAAGCATGCGGTGAGGCGGGTCATATGGTGGCGCAATGCTCGAAGAAAAAGTCTGCGGCGGTTAATAATTACGTAAGATATTTTAGAATACACTTTAATGATAGTACTAACAAATCACTAGTTACAGAGTGCCTCGTAGACTCGGGCAGCCCCATTTCATTCATAAAAAAAAATTAATGTGCCGGATGGAATACAAGGACAACCGGAGTACAATAAATATTTTGAGCTAAATAAAAGCCAACTTGAGACTTATGGAAAGTTGTTATGTTATGGAATCGTTGAAAACAGTGAAGGTAAAGGCAATGTGTTAGAAGACAGTTTCGAAAAAGACATGTTAAAAATATGCTGCGTGAGCGACGAAGTGTCAATAACATTGGCAGCAAAATCGATTTTAGTACACGGTGTAGACTAGTAAAATTATTGGAAGACAGTTACGTTAATGTCACAATACCGGTAGGCCCGAAAATCAGATGCGAAATGAAAATAAGCTTAGAAAAGGCTAAAACATTTAGTTGTACATCAAGAAGATTATCTTATACGGAGAAGGAAAAATTACAAAAACTATTAGATGAATATTTGAAGGAGGGTATCATACAGCCCAGTAGTTCGGAGCATGCATCTCCGATAGTGTTAGTGAAAAAGAAATCAGGTGACCTAAGACTGTGCATAGATTTTAGGAGATTAAATAAGGTTGCGATCAAAGACAATTATCCGTTGCCACTTATTGACGACCTTTTAGACAAATTAGTAAATAAGAAGGTGTTTACAAAACTGGACCTAAAGAACGGATATTTTCATGTATTTGTAGCCGAAAATTCGGTAAAGTACACATCATTTGTCACGCCGCTTGGGCAGTACGAATTCTTGAGGATGCCAATGGGCCTGAGAAATGCTTCAACTATTTGTAAATAGTATTTTTACGGACATGATTAAGGACAACAAGGTAATAATATATATGGACTATATTATGGTTGCCAGCAAAAGCGTAGAAGAACACTTGCAAATTTTGAAAGAAGTATTTAGTAGATTGATCGAGAACAAGTTAGAGCTAAGAATGGACAAATGTGAATTCATGCAGGATAACATAAAGTTTTTAGGTTTCTTGGTTTCGAGCGAAGCAATCAAAGCTGACGATAAAGGATTAGAAGCAGTCAAGAATTTCCCAGTACCTGACAAAATTTGGGCGGTACAGAGTTTTTGAGGGCTTTGTTCATACTTCAATAGGTTTATAAATGACTTTTCCATATTGGCTAAACCATTATACGACTCATTGAAAAAAGATTGGCAATTTCTGTTTGGTGAAAAAGAATTAGAATGTTTTTTATGTTTGAAAGAGAAAGTTTTGCAAGCACCAGTGCTGTCGATATACAATCATAAAGACGACATAGAACTACATTGTGACGCAAGTGCATTAGGCTTCGGAGCAGTGCCGTTGCAGAGAAAAGATGATAAAAAATTACACCCGATATTTTATTTCTCTAAGCGAACGTCAGAGTTAGAGGCAAAATATCACAGTTTCGAATTGGAGACATTAGCTATTATTTATGCATTACGCAGATTTATACCTGCAGGGCAGACGGTTCAAGATCTTGACGGACTGCAACTCTTTAACTTTGACGCTCAACAAAATAGAGCTCAACCCGAGAATCGCCAGGTGGGCACTAGAGCTCCAAGATTACGATTACGAATTGGTGCACAATGCAGCACGTAGACGCTTTAAGTAGCTGCATCAGTGTAATGATTACAGAGGCAAATAGCTTTGAGAATAACCTGGTCATTTGTCAGAACAAAGATAAGAAATTACAAGACGTAAGGAAATTGTTAGAAAAAAGCGAACACAAATGGTTTGAAATGAGAAACGGAGTAATTTACAGGAAAACCAACGACGATAGGGTAATTTTTATGTACCAAAAGATATTGAGGATCATGTGTTATATAAATAT
Organism: Leucophenga montana; assembly: GCA_035044765.1. Classification (NCBI taxonomy): domain Eukaryota; kingdom Metazoa; phylum Arthropoda; class Insecta; order Diptera; family Drosophilidae; genus Leucophenga; species Leucophenga montana. The sequence goes on from JAWNNQ010001503.1 coordinate 4,497, forward strand.
CACGACGAGTTAGGACACTTAGGCAGAGATAAAATGCTTAACGCTATGTCAAAGAGTTACTGGTTTCCGAACATGAAAGAGAAAGCGGTAGGACACATAGCAAATTGTTTAAAGTGCATAGCATTTTCGCTTAAAACAGGCGAAGGAAACAGATTTATGCATAGCATACCAAAGGGCAACAAACTCTTCGACATTATCCATACTAATCACTTCCATCAAAAAAACACGTTTTCGTGGTGATTGACGGGATTACGAAATTTAGAAGGCTATATGCCACCAAAACTACGAACTCAAAGGAAGCCATTGAAGCGTTGAAAAGTTACTTCAGGGCATACAGCAAGCCAAAGTACATAATATCAGATCGCGGAAGCTGTTTCACGTCTTCGGAGTCTATGGATTTTTTAGAAAAAGCTGATAATAAACACATCAAAATTGCGACAGGTTCCCCACAAGCCAACGGGCAGGTTGAGCGGTTGAACAGAAGCATGGAGCCTATGATTGTGAAATTAGCGGAGCCGGAAAATGGCCTCCACTGTGTTGTACGCCTTGAACAACACGCACCTTCGTAGTGTCAAACAGCTGCCCAGTGTAATGTTATTTGGTATTGGTCAGAAGGGTAAGACGAGCGACGATCTGAAAGAAAAGCTAGACGAAACGAAACTGTTAGAGACAGTGGGCAACGTTCAGAAAATGCAACGCAGTTAGATGCGACTAATACGCGACAGGTCGAAAATGAAGCACAGCCAGAAATAGTTAGAGCAAAAAAATTAAAGGAAATACGAGAAGTAGGAGAAGCAAACCAAAAGTCAGTACAGAAAAATAACGAGAAGAATTACAATCTAAGGAAAAAGAAACCACCTGAATACAGCATAGGAGATTACGTTATGGTAACGAATTTTGATAGTACAACCGGGGCACCAAGAAAACTTATATACCGAAGAATAAGGGAGCGTACATTATAGCGAAAATACTAAAAAACGATAGATTTTTGTTGAAATATGTACAGGGACTCCAACTGTTACGCAACCCTTACTACGGAGTGTGGTGCGCATAAAATATTAAGCATTGGTTTAAGAAACGTAAAATGGTAAAACTGTTGTTTAAAAATAGTGCAATAAATAAATAGTCATAACTAATTGTGCAGGCTGAGATCAGGAGCTCTCATTGTCATGACGGCCGAGTTGTAGCACGGCAAGGTGCCTGCACATCCATATTGAAGTACACATCGCTATCAGACTAATGGCAGCTCCTGCATCACTAGTATTACATAGCCTTATCCCTTTTCTACTAACGTACATTGTCACATAGTGCATAGATGTAAGTAGAGTATAGGGCGATAAGCACAGCTAGACTAAGCGTAGTTTGTAAAGCTGCCTGCGCGCAGCACAAGTCAGTCTGAAGAGAGATACGAATAAAGAAGCACATACACACGGAGTCTCGGTCCTTTTTCCTACCACAATTTCAGAGGTGGTCCGGTATTCGCGCAATGACCATAAATAGCGACGAAATAACAATTGTCGCACTAAAAAGTGGTTAGCAGTGCTAAATTTATCAACAAAAGGCTGCAAAGCCGAATTATTAAAACGATTAAACGAAGTTCAGGCAGAACAACGCGGCATCATGCCAGTGGAAGGGCATTCGGGTGAAGAATTTCGTTGTTCCGCGTTAGCAGCGAAAACAACGAAGCAGACAACGCAAGCCGAGTACAATACGTGTCGTCCGTTACTTTCCAGTTGGTACAGCGAGCGCGCGCAATTGGATTGCTCAATTAAACGCGGTGTAAAACGTGTATGAGTTGAATGAAGACCAACGTCGTTTGATACTAATTAGCAAGCTGAAAGGCAACGCGTTTAAGTGGTTGATTGCAAACCCAACACGTTTGACTGAGTCAGTTGTTGAACTAGCAGAGCAGCTGAAGCTGGCGTTTGATGGAGAGACGTCAAAGTTAGAATTGCGGCGCAATTTCGAAAAACGAACTTGGCAGCATGACGAGAAGTTTGCAGTGTATTTTGTAGACAAAACCATGTTGGCTCGGGACATCAAAATCGACACGGAGGAGATTTTGGAGAGCATCATAGAAGGCATACCTGAGGAGTATTTGCGTTACGTGCGTTCGCCGAGGTACACTTGACACAAAAGACGGCAGCGCTGGAGAAACATATAAAAAAACAAGCAGCAGTAAGCGATACGAAGGAAGGCTCATGTTGTCTTAATTGCAACTCAAGAGGACATTGGGTCAGAGATTGTTTGAAGCCCAAGAGACAACCGGGTTCCTGCAAAGCATGCGGTGAGGCGGGTCATATGGTGGCGCAATGCTCGAAGAAAAAGTCTGCGGCGGTTAATAATTACGTAAGATATTTTAGAATACACTTTAATGATAGTACTAACAAATCACTAGTTACAGAGTGCCTCGTAGACTCGGGCAGCCCCATTTCATTCATAAAAAAAATTAATGTGCCGGATGGAATACAAGGACAACCGGAGTACAATAAATATTTTGAGCTAAATAAAAGCCAACTTGAGACTTATGGAAAGTTGTTATGTTTTATAAAAAAGAATTCAATAAAAGTTTATTTTCACTTGTTATTGGTGGCGAACGGGTCTATGAGTTACGACGTAGTGCTTGGCACAGATTTTATGAACGCATGCGATTTAAATTTAGACTTAAACACACTAAAAATGGTAACGGTAGCAGAGACAGAAAAGGAATCGGAAATTAGTGTCAGAACATTTGAAACAGATGGTTATGAGAAAACAGTTAGAGAAAAATCGTTAGGAATGGGAATCGTTGAAAACAGTGAAGGTAAAGGCTATGTGTTAGAAGACAGTTTCGAAAAAGACATGTTAGGAATATGCTGCGTGAGCGACGAAGTGTCAATAACATTGGCAGCAAAATCGATTTTAGTACACGGTGTAGACTAGTAAAATTATTGGAAGACAGTTACGTTAATGTCACAATACCGGTAGGCCCGAAAATCAGATGCGAAATGAAAATAAGCTTAGAAAAGGCTAAAACATTTAGTTGTACACCAAGAAGATTATCTTATACGGAGAAGGAAAAATTACAAAAACTATTAGATGAATATTTGAAGGAGGGTATCATACAGCCCAGTAGTTCGGAGCATGCATCTCCGATAGTGTTAGTGAAAAAGAAATCAGGTGACCTAAGACTGTGCATAGATTTTAGGAGATTAAATAAGGTTGCGATCAAAGACAATTATCCGTTGCCACTTATTGACGACCTTTTAGACAAATTAGTAAATAAGAAGGTGTTTACAAAACTGGACCTAAAGAACGGATATTTTCATGTATTTGTAGCCGAAAATTCGGTAAAGTACACATCATTTGTCACGCCGCTTGGGCAGTACGAATTCTTGAGGATGCCAATGGGCCTGAGAAATGCTTCAACTATTTGTAAATAGTATTTTTACGGACATGATTAAGGACAACAAGGTAATAATATATATGGACTATATTATGGTTGCCAGCAAAAGCGTAGAAGAACACTTGCAAATTTTGAAAGAAGTATTTAGTAGATTGATCGAGAACAAGTTAGAGCTAAGAATGGACAAATGTGAATTCATGCAGGATAACATAAAGTTTTTAGGTTTCTTGGTTTCGAGCGAAGCAATCAAAGCTGACGATAAAGGATTAGAAGCAGTCAAGAATTTCCCAGTACCTGACAAAATTTGGGCGGTACAGAGTTTTTGAGGGCTTTGTTCATACTTCAATAGGTTTATAAATGACTTTTCCATATTGGCTAAACCATTATACGACTCATTGAAAAAAGATTGGCAATTTCTGTTTGGTGAAAAAGAATTAGAATGTTTTTTATGTTTGAAAGAGAAATTTTTGCAAGCACCAGTGCTGTCGATATACAATCATAAAGACGACATAGAACTACATTGTGACGCAAGTGCATTAGGCTTCGGAGCAGTGCCGATGCAGAGAAAAGATGATAAAAAATTACACCCGATATTTTATTTCTCTAAGCGAACGTCAGAGTTAGAGGCAAAATATCACAGTTTCGAATTGGAGACATTAGCTATTATTTATGCATTACGCAGATTTATACCTGCAGGGCAGACGGTTCAAGATCTTGACGGACTGCAACTCTTTAACTTTGACGCTCAACAAAATAGAGCTCAACCCGAGAATCGCCAGGTGGGCACTAGAGCTCCAAGATTACGATTACGAATTGGTGCACAATGCAGCACGTAGACGCTTTAAGTAGCTGCATCAGTGTAATGATTACAGAGGCAAATAGCTTTGAGAATAACCTGGTCATTTGTCAGACCAAAGATAAGAAATTACAAGACGTAAGGAAATTGTTAGAAAAAAGCGAACACAAATGGTTTGAAATGAGAAACGGAGTAATTTACAGGAAAACCAACGACGATAGGGTAATTTTTATGTACCAAAAGATATTGAGGATCATGTGTTATATAAATATCACGACGAGTTAGGACACTTAGGCAGAGATAAAATGCTTAACGCTATGTCAAAGAGTTACTGGTTTCCGAACATGAAAGAGAAAGCGGTAGGACACATAGCAAATTGTTTAAAGTGCATAGCATTTTCGCTTAAAACAGGCGAAGGAAACAGATTTATGCATAGCATACCAAAGGGCAACAAACCCTTCGACATTATCCATACTAATCACTTCCATCAAAAAAAACAGAAGGCTATATGCCACCAAAACTACGAACTCAAAGGAAGCCATTGAAGCGTTGAAAAGTTACTTCAGGGCATACAGCAAGCCAAAGTACATAATATCAGATCGCGGAAGCTGTTTCACGTCTTCGGAGTCTATGGATTTTTTAGAAAAAGCTGATAATAAACACATCAAAATTGCGACAGGTTCCCCACAAGCCAACGGGCAGGTTGAGCGGTTGAACAGAAGCATGGACCCTATGATTGTGAAATTAGCGGAGCCGGAAAATGGCCTCCACTGTGTTGTACGCCTTGAACAACACGCACCTTCGTAGTGTCAAACAGCTGCCCAGTGTAATGTTATTTGGTATTGGTTAGAAGGGTAAGACGAGCGACGATCTGAAAGAAAAGCTAGACGAAACGAAACTGTTAGAGACAGTGGGCAACGTTCAGAAAATGCAACGCAGTTAGATGCGACTAATACGCGACAGGTCGAAAATGAAGCACAGCCAGAAATAGTTAGAGCAAAAAAATTAAAGGAAATACGAGAAGTAGGAGAAGCAAACCAAAAGTCAGTACAGAAAAATAACGAGAAGAATTACAATCTAAGGAAAAAGAAACCACCTGAATACAGCATAGGAGATTACGTTATGGTAACGAATTTTGATAGTACAACCGGGGCACCAAGAAAACTTATATACCGAAGAATAAGGGAGCGTACATTATAGCGAAAATACTAAAAAACGATAGATTTTTGTTGAAATATGTACAGGGACTCCAACTGTTACGCAACCCTTACTACGGAGTGTGGTGCGCATAAAATATTAAGCATTGGTTTAAGAAACGTAAAATGGTAAAACTGTTGTTTAAAAATAGTGCAATAAATAAATAGTCATAACTAATTGTGCAGGCTGAGATCAGGAGCTCTCATTGTCATGACGGCCGAGTTGTAGCACGGCAAGGTGCCTGCACATCCATATTGAAGTACACATCGCTATCAGACTAATGGCAGCTCCTGCATCACTAGTATTACATAGCCTTATCCCTTTTCTACTAAATTACATTGTCACATAGTGCATAGATGTAAGTAGAGTAGAGGGCGATAAGCACAGCTAGACTAAGCGTAGTTTGTAAAGCTGCCTGCGCGCAGCACAAGTCAGTCTGAAGAGAGATACGAATAAAGAAGCACATACACACGGAGTCTCGGTCCTTTTTCCTACCACAATTTCAGAGGTGGTCCGGTATTCGCGCAATGACCATAAATAGCGACGAAATAACAATTGTCGCACTAAAAAGTGGTTAGCAGTGCTAAATTTATCAACAAAAGGCTGCAAAGCCGAATTATTAAAACGATTAAACGAAGTTCAGGCAGAACAACGCGGCATCATGCCAGTGGAAGGGCATTCGGGTGAAGAATTTCGTTGTTCCGCGTTAGCAGCGAAAACAACGAAGCAGACAACGCAAGCCGAGTACAATACGTGTCGTCCGTTACTTTCCAGTTGGTACAGCGAGCGCGCGCAATTGGAATGCTCAATTAAACGCGGTGTAAAACGTGTATGAGTTGAATGAAGACCAACGTCGTTTGATACTAATTAGCAAGCTGAAAGGCAACGCGTTTAAGTGGTTGATTGCAAACCCAACACGTTTGACTGAGTCAGTTGTTGAACTAGCAGAGCAGCTGAAGCTGGCGTTTGATGGAGAGACGTCAAAGTTAGAATTGCGGCGCAATTTCGAAAAACGAACTTGAAGTTTGCGAGAAGTTTGCAGTGTATTTTGTAGACAAAACCATGTTGGCTCGGGACATCAAAATCGACACGGAGGAGATTTTGGAGAGCATCATAGAAGGCATACCTGAGGAGTATTTGCGTTACGTGCGTTCGCCGAGGTACACTTGACACAAAAGACGGCAGCGCTGGAGAAACATATAAAAAAACAAGCAGCAGTAAGCGATACGAAGGAAGGCTCATGTTGTCTTAATTGCAACTCAAGAGGACATTGGGTCAGAGATTGTTTGAAGCCCAAGAGACAACCGGGTTCCTGCAAAGCATGCGGTGAGGCGGGTCATATGGTGGCGCAATGCTCGAAGAAAAAGTCAGCGGCGGTTAATAATTACGTAAGATATTTTAGAATACACTTTAATGATAGTACTAACAAATCACTAGTTACAGAGTGCCTCGTAGACTCGGGCAGCCCCATTTCATTCATAAAAAAAATTAATGTGCCGGATGGAATACAAGGACAACCGGAGTACAATAAATATTTTGAGCTAAATAAAAGCCAACTTGAGACTTATGGAAAGTTGTTATGTTTTATAAAAAAGAATTCAATAAAAGTTTATTTTCACTTGTTATTGGTGGCGAACGGGTCTATGAGTTACGACGTAGTGCTTGGCACAGATTTTATGAACGCATGCGATTTAAATTTAGACTTAAACACACTAAAAATGGTAACGGTAGCAGAGACAGAAAAGGAATCGGAAATTAGTGTCAGAACATTTGAAACAGATGGTTATGAGAAAACAGTTAGAGAAAAATCGTTAGGAATGGGAATCGTTGAAAACAGTGAAGGTAAAGGCTATGTGTTAGAAGACAGTTTCGAAAAAGACATGTTAGGAATATGCTGCGTGAGCGACGAAGTGTCAATAACATTGGCAGCAAAATCGATTTTAGTACACGGTGTAGACTAGTAAAATTATTGGAAGACAGTTACGTTAATGTCACAATACCGGTAGGCCCGAAAATCAGATGCGAAATGAAAATAAGCTTAGAAAAGGCTAAAACATTTAGTTGTACACCAAGAAGATTATCTTATACGGAGAAGGAAAAATTACAAAAACTATTAGATGAATATTTGAAGGAGGGTATCATACAGCCCAGTAGTTCGGAGCATGCATCTCCGATAGTGTTAGTGAAAAAGAAATCAGGTGACCTAAGACTGTGCATAGATTTTAGGAGATTAAATAAGGTTGCGATCAAAGACAATTATCCGTTGCCACTTATTGACGACCTTTTAGACAAATTAGTAAATAAGAAGGTGTTTACAAAACTGGACCTAAAGAACGGATATTTTCATGTATTTGTAGCCGAAAATTCGGTAAAGTACACATCATTTGTCACGCCGCTTGGGCAGTACGAATTCTTGAGGATGCCAATGGGCCTGAGAAATGCTTCAACTATTTGTAAATAGTATTTTTACGGACATGATTAAGGACAACAAGGTAATAATATATATGGACTATATTATGGTTGCCAGCAAAAGCATAGAAGAACACTTGCAAATTTTGAAAGAAGTATTTAGTAGATTGATCGAGAACAAGTTAGAGCTAAGAATGGACAAATGTGAATTCATGCAGGATAACATAAAGTTTTTAGGTTTCTTGGTTTCGAGCGAAGCAATCAAAGCTGACGATAAAGGATTAGAAGCAGTCAAGAATTTCCCAGTACCTGACAAAATTTGGGCGGTACAGAGTTTTTGAGGGCTTTGTTCATACTTCAATAGGTTTATAAATGACTTTTCCATATTGGCTAAACCATTATACGACTCATTGAAAAAAGATTGGCAATTTCTGTTTGGTGAAAAAGAATTAGAATGTTTTTTATGTTTGAAAGAGAAATTTTTGCAAGCACCAGTGCTGTCGATATACAATCATAAAGACGACATAGAACTACATTGTGACGCAAGTGCATTAGGCTTCGGAGCAGTGCCGATGCAGAGAAAAGATGATAAAAAATTACACCCGATATTTTATTTCTCTAAGCGAACGTCAGAGTTAGAGGCAAAATATCACAGTTTCGAATTGGAGACATTAGCTATTATTTATGCATTACGCAGATTTATACCTGCAGGGCAGACGGTTCAAGATCTTGACGGACTGCAACTCTTTAACTTTGACGCTCAACAAAATAGAGCTCAACCCGAGAATCGCCAGGTGGGCACTAGAGCTCCAAGATTACGATTACGAATTGGTGCACAATGCAGCACGTAGACGCTTTAAGTAGCTGCATCAGTGTAATGATTACAGAGGCAAATAGCTTTGAGAATAACCTGGTCATTTGTCAGAACAAAGATAAGAAATTACAAGACGTAAGGAAATTGTTAGAAAAAAGCGAACACAAATGGTTTGAAATGAGAAACGGAGTAATTTACAGGAAAACCAACGACGATAGGGTAATTTTTATGTACCAAAAGATATTGAGGATCATGTGTTATATAAATATCACGACGAGTTAGGACACTTAGGCAGAGATAAAATGCTTAACGCTATGTCAAAGAGTTACTGGTTTCCGAACATGAAAGAGAAAGCGGTAGGACACATAGCAAATTGTTTAAAGTGCATAGCATTTTCGCTTAAAACAGGCGAAGGAAACAGATTTATGCATAGCATACCAAAGGGCAACAAACCCTTCGACATTATCCATACTAATCACTTCCATCAAAAAAACACGTTTTCGTGGTGATTGACGGGATTACGAAATTTAGAAGGTTATATGCCACCAAAACTACGAACTCAAAGGAAGCCATTGAAGCGTTGAAAAGTTACTTCAGGGCATACAGCAAGCCAAAGTACATAATATCAGATCGCGGAAGCTGTTTCACGTCTTCGGAGTCTACGGATTTTTTAGAAAAAGCTGATAATAAACACATCAAAATTGCGACAGGTTCCCCACAAGCCAACGGGCAGGTTGAGCGGTTGAACAGAAGCATGGAGCCTATGATTGTGAAATTAGCGGAGCCGGAAAATGGCCTCCACTGTGTTGTACGCCTTGAACAACACGCACCTTCGTAGTGTCAAACAGCTGCCCAGTGTAATGTTATTTGGTATTGGTCAGAAGGGTGAGACGAGCGACGATCTGAAAGAAAAGCTAGACGAAACGAAACTGTTAGAGACAGTGGGCAACGTTCAGAAAATGCAACGCAGTTAGATGCGACTAATACGCGACAGGTCGAAAATGAAGCACAGCCAGAAATAGTTAGAGCAAAAAAATTAAAGGAAATACGAGAAGTAGGAGAAGCAAACCAAAAGTCAGTACAGAAAAATAACGAGAAGAATTACAATCTAAGGAAAAAGAAACCACCTGAATACAGCATAGGAGATTACGTTATGGTAACGAATTTTGATAGTACAACCGGGGCACCAAGAAAACTTATATACCGAAGAATAAGGGAGCGTACATGATAGCGAAAATACTAAAAAACGATAGATTTTTGTTGAAATATGTACAGGGACTCCAACTGTTACGCAACCCTTACTACGGAGTAGTGGTTTAAGAAACGTAAAATGGTAAAACTGTTGTTTAAAAATAGTGCAATAAATAAATAGTCATAACTAATTGTGCAGGCTGAGATCAGGAGCTCTCATTGTCATGACGGCCGAGTTGTAGCACGGCAAGGTGCCTGCACATCCATATTGAAGTACACATCGCTATCAGACTAATGGCAGCTCCTGCATCACTAGTATTACATAGCCTTATCCCATTTATACTAACGTAAATTGTCACATAGTGCATAGATGTAAGTAGAGTAGAGTGCGATAAACATAGCAAGACTAAGCGTAGTTTATAAAGCTGCCTGCGCGCAGCACAAGTCAGTCTGAAGAGAGATACGAATAAATGAGCACATAGACACGGAGTCTCGGTCATTTGTCCTACCACAATATCAAACTAGTAAAATAAATTCACGAAACCGGTGGAACCGATGCTTTAATACCATTCACATGACAGTTTACATAGTAAACTGCCTTGATTTTCCTGATGCTATTCGCTAGATCGCTTATATTATCGCTCGATCGCTTGCATATCAAACCGTGCATCAATTAAATTATAAATAGTTTGCTCTATCTCGAGCTCTATCTATGGAATTATAGTATTTCCGTGTGTTAAATAATTTAATTTGTGTATGTGTATTGTATTATTTTAAACTATCAAGAGTAAAATCAATAAAAGCTATAAGCTGCGTCTCATCGCATGTATTTGTTTTTTTTTGTCTACCAAAAAATTATCTATTAGAACTACCCCTTGAAAGAGCACCATCGAGTGATCTGTACAGATCAATCCGCTGCAGTCCAGCTGCTAGCTTGTTGACTTTGTCGGCCGCTATAAAAAATATGTGTACAAAACTTAAGAACCTAAACGTGAATGGTGGACTATTATAAGGGCTATCCCTAAAACAGTGGCAAGGTAGCCCAAGTTCAAAAAAAACAAAAAAAACCGACCCCTTTTGCATTTTGTATAGAAAACGTTTTTATTATAGTCAATATCTACGTGAAATTTGACATTACAGCTCACCATGAATGGATGATGTACATAAATATCAAGGGGCGTGTCACTCCCACTTTTAGAGGTAGCCCACGTCTGGAAAGAAGACTCGAAATAATATATTTTCAACTCAGTTCTTTAGATGTGTATTCGTGGTAATCATTTATATTCGATTAAATTTGCTGCATATAAGCGGTAAACGACAAAATTCGCCATCTTTGCAAAGAGGACAGGTTGCAACCTATCTCTTCTTTTTACGGTTTCTTCTATTTATGTTCGTTCACGTGTAGACAGACGTTCGCACTTGTTTTAACAAATTTTCGCTCAGTGGCAGCAATTAAACTAAAATGTTTTTTGATTTCAATGGAGCGCTTACACTAATTAGTGTCCAATCTCATCGCTATAATTCATGCCACTGCCGACAGCGCCATGGCGACGCTTCCAAATCAAACGATGTTTCTGCATCATGTAGGCAGTCTTGGCATTGGCATAGCCCTCCAAATCGCCGTATTTGATGAACCAGTTTTCCGATGCCTTTTCATACTAGTCCAACAGTGGTCAACACTTGACCATGTTATCGGGTGCTTCATACAGCATACAATCTTCAAAACGTTGACGCAAAATGGTTACAATTTCGTTGTCCATCTGGCGATCGCGACAGAATTGCTGATCGGCTTCAAAATGGCAGACGGCATCGTCCGCGTAGCATTGATAGCATCTCCCTTTGAAATGAAGCAAAGGAACACTGCTATGTACATTTTAACAGGTTGCTTTCCACGAATTTTCGAAAATCGACAGGAAGAATAGTTGCAAAACACTTCGCTCACTCACAACGCAATATCGTGATTTGGAACGCATAAGCGATGCTGCCGCTCATTTGCAACGACGTGCAAATCGTGACTATCATGAGTAGGAACGTAAAAGAGGTGCCTTTTTCACTCCCAACGACGCCAGAATGAGGAATGTGAGAAAATTACATGACAGCCACCATACGTCGAACAAAGAATCTAGAAGGACTGCGCTTTTTAGTGTCTTCCGATTTATATATGAAAAATAATAGCTAAATTTCAAATGAAAATTTGGCAGCCAAGTTGAAGTACCTTTTATTTCAGATCAATCAGACAAGCATTTAGTTAGAGAAATGGGCAATAGAAAACATGAAAGTGAAGATGTAGAAATGGAAGAAGTAGGTATATAGGACTAAGCACCATGAGCGAACCCTTAATGAACTTAATCCGGGAGGTCACGAAACTCTTTTAGAACAGGAACCTATTGAATATTAAATAATAATGGTTAGTTTTGGCCCTTGGCCAAAGTAGACGCCCCAAGAAAATTGCGAGGTCTGAACTTAGATTATATGATCGAAAGTGCGCTAGAGTGGATAAAGTGCTTTGGATGTAAAAGTATTAAGAGCACTGCTGCACTAAATACGCAATTTTCACTTGCCTTTACCGCAGCTAATGCATTAATTGCAAATTTGGTTATCAACCTAGTGCATCATGAAGATGGATATTCTTAAAGGCCTAAGATCATCCGCAGTACATTGGGAGGACAAAAAATAAACGTTCTTGCTATGATTCGTTAATTTGGTTATCCGACCTTTTTCATTATTCTGTCCGCAGGAGAAACATAGTGGTCTGAATTATTAGTAATCTTATCTAAAGTTGTAGACAATCTTATCCGAAGATCCAATTCGATTCGTTTTGCTTCGGCTTCGCTTCGTAAGCTCGAACTGTTGCGTAGTGTACTGCAGCATATGATTTTTTTATTTCTCTTTCGTACAACATGTTTAGTAACCATTTGAAAAAGCAGTTGTTTATTTTGCTGAAAGAAATGTTAGCGAAGCAAAAAGATGTTGATGTTTTGAAGACAGCAATTCAAACACTACATATTTTCAGCAAAGATTTATCAATATTTGCCGGCAAGCCAGAGGAGTGGCTACTCTTCATCAGCAAGTTTGGACCATGGAATGATGCAGATATAGCAATGAGGAGAATATCGTCTGAATACAGAAGTGTCTTAAAGGTAAGTCGTTAGATGCAGTACGCGGAAAACTCATGATTGCTGCCACTGTGCCCTATGTTATTTGCACTTTAAGAATTCTGTATATGCGCGTCGAAACAGTTCATGCCGCTCTGCAACAAAATCTACAAGAACCAGCTATAAAACTAAATAATTTGGATTCTTCTATACGACTGGAATTGGCCGTGCAGAACTACTGCGCTACAACGTTCGCCATTGGTCTACAAGATTATTTGAATGATCCTGCGCTGCTGAACGAGTTAGTTGCTAAAATACCGAGCGATATGAAACTGGACTGGGCAGGCATCGTTTGTCTACTGGTAGTGCTAATCTAGCCACATTTGACAACTGGCTTTTCAACATGGTAATATGCGCCAGTATGGTTAAGTCATATGAAGTGCTGCATAGTTGAAGCAAAAGAAAGAATAAAGAACGAGTGCTGGTTCATAGCGTGGTGGACGACCACGAAAGCAGCCGGAGTGGACGACTAGGGCTGCAGGATCCAGAGAAGGCTTCATGTTATCAATGCGATAGAAGCAACGATTGGACGAGTGAGACGACTTTCGTATACTAAGTGTAAACCAGCGTTGGAAACTTGTAAAAAGTAAGGTCTTTGTTTTTGCTGTTTTAAACAGCATCTTATTCGGCAATGCAAAGCTAAGACACAGTGCGGCATCGACGGTTGCAAGGCAGTACACCATTCGCTTTTGCCTTCAGCTGCTACGGTCGACTGCAATGACGCCAAGACGACCAATTTTCCAAACATGATGAGCCCACAATTCTGTTCCACGGAAAATGTGCATAAAATGCACTTTGTGCCAATAACGCTTCATACATATGCATTAATAGACGAAGATGCTGCTTGTAAGCTTATAGAAAAAACGCTGGCGGACGAGCTAGAATTGGATGGTCCTTCATAGCAGGTATGTTTACGCTGGACAGGCGACGCGACACAGACTGATTCAGAATCCAAGGCAATAAGTGTAGCAGTCTCGCAAGAAGTCAGAAAGCGCGACAGTATGTACTAAAAGGAGTGTGTACAGTGGAATGCTTAGGTATTCCCGTGCAAACTGTCAGCGAAGAGCTTCTACATAAGCGAGATATTTGAAAGCAATTCCAAATCAGCCTTATAGCAAGGCACAGATCAGTATCGGTCTGGATAATCTAAAGTTGAATGTGCCCTTGGAGCTGCATGAATCTGTATGTGATGATGTCATTGCTGTGCGCTGCAGGCTTGGATGGTCTGCATACAACCAGCACAGCGCTGAATATACAACAACACTGCGTGTGCTGCATATTTGTCCATTCAATGATGTAAACGGTATACGAAAACTTGATGAAGTAGTAAAAAATTATTTTTTACTGGAATCGATTGGCGTGAGAGTTCCTACACATCCTCTCAGATCAAAAGAAGATGAACGCTCAAAGGAGATAATGGAGTCAACTACGAGCTATATCTCGAGTGAGAGACGTTGGGAAACTGGCTTGTTATGGAAGTTCGACCGAGTCGAGTTGCCTGACTGATACCAGTTGGTTCTAAAACGACTTAAGTGCCTAGAGGCAAAGGTGTTGAAGGATTCAAAGTTAAAAGCTATGCAGAGTTATAAAGAAAAGGGTTACGTTCGCAAGATAGAAGAGGGTGAGTTGAAACACAGAGACTCAGTTTCATGGTTTCTTCCTATCTTCCCAGTCACAAACTCTAACAAAAACAAAACGCGCTTGGTTTGGGGCGCAACTGCCAAAGAGGGCTCAGTATCGCTAAATGATGTACCGATGAAGGGTCCCGACGTACTGGCATCGATGATAGGTGTGCTTTTACGATTTCGTGAGGGGCCAGTTGCAGTCTCTGGTGATTTATGTGAGATATTTCATCAGGCGAAGGTGAGGCTCGACGACCAGGCGCGACTTGTACCACCCACATGAGACTTACTTTATGCTGGTTATGTCATTTGGAGCATGCTGTTCTCCTGCTTTGGCAAACTACATAAAAAATCGTAACGCCGAAAGGTATGCAGCAAAGTATCCAACGGTCGTGAAGGCAATTTGCGGCAACACATTTGTCGACGATTGGCTACTGTCAGTAAACACTGAAGACATGATACAATTTGCAACTACAGTCAAAAGAATCCATGCAGGTGCATGTGGGTTTGAGATGCGGCACTGGTAATCGAATTCTGTTCGTGTGGCGCAATCCCTAGACGACGAGTGCGAGGCGTTCGGCACGCCTATAGGCTTGGTGAAGCCCGACTTAATCGCACGAGCATCAGCGGCTAGGCCAACGAAGCGGCAAGTTCTAAGTGTGGCACTCGGCCTTATAGGCTTCTTCAATGTGCGGGCCAGAATCATCATACAAAATATATGGCGATCTGGTGCTGCATGGGATGAGTTTATCAAAGACAACGACGCAGCCAACTGGTAACATTGGCTGGAGCTGCTGCCTAAGTGGAATGAATTGAGTGTGCCAAGATGTATTCCTATGGTGTTTTATGCAAAGAATGTTCAGATGCACACATTTGTCGACGTCAGTATTAACGCGTAAGCTGCAGTGGTATTTATACGCGCTGAGCATGGCGAATAAATCAGATGGAGCTAAGGGCTGCTGTGCTCGGCTTACGACTGGCGAAACACATTGAATCTGAGATGCCAGTCTGTATCAACAACCGTTACTTTTGGACTGACTCGAAAGATGTTCTCTACTGGATCCGATCTGATGAGTGGAAGTTTCAACAATTTGCTGCGCTGTGATCGGTGAGATTTTGGAAGGATCTAATGTTGACAACTGGCGTTGGGTACCCTCTGCCCAAAACGTAGCAGATGACGGCACTAAATGGACTAAAATGCTAGATGTAAATAGTAATACACATTGGTTTCTCGGCCCCGCGTTCTTACAACTTGATGAGTAACAGTGGCCACAGACAGATATGGCTACTTGCATGAATAGCACCTGCGTACTTTGCTACAATGAAGAACAACACATTTTCCTTACAACACATTCACCTTATAGTAAGTGCCGTACATATGGAGATATCAGTATCATTTTCTACAGACTCATTCCTATTGGTGCTCAAGCAATTCGTAAGTCGGCGCGGCATACCGCGGTGAATGCTGTCCGATAATGGCACCAATTTTAGAGGAGCGAGTAAAATTTTGAAAGAAGAAAAGCAGTACCCAAAGATGGTACGTGGGAGCGCATGGCACGTTGTACGAAGTGTATACTGACCGAGACTTTGCCAGAAGGCGGGCTGCGTGAAGCGGACTTGCTGATGTCGAACACACACTTAACTCAACATATGAACCATTGGAGGCGCTAACACCGAACCTCTTCTTGGTGTTGAGCTCCAGAGGTATACGCGAACGCGATTGCTAAGAAAAACTGGCGGCGGTCTAGCAAAGGGTTTTCGCGTTTCCAGCCAGCGACATGACCGATTTTGGAAAAGGTGGCTGCGAGAGTATTTGCCTACTAGGCAAACTAGGTTTACGAAATGATTGACGAAGTATTCAATATTTGTAACTTCCCGTAATACATACAGAGACCAGAATGGTCATACGAGTTTTGAATGAAGTCTTCCGTATTTTTGTTCAGCCGCTTTAACAAACTTTTGATAGATGAAGCGCCCATCTCATCAAGGGAGTCCGCTCATTACATCACTCTTTTAAGTATACTGCTGTAAGAACACCGCAAGCCAATGGTCAGGTGGATGAATGAATCGCTTATCTCATCTCTCAAGTGTATATCAAACAACGACAAAGACTGGGCCGAGCGACGTAAAGTGATGCAATATAGCAAGAACTCGCACAAAAATGCAACAACAGGATTTACGCCGAACTTGCTCGTGCTAAGTTTTGAATTAAAAGATTTGAGTAGCTGAGTTCAGAATTAGCAGCTTAAGTGGAAGATTCCGATTCGCCAGAAAGCATAAATCACCGTCGAACTAGAACCAGGGTTCAATGAAGGGCCAGAAGAGGAGTCGTGTGATGAGTCGTCAGGAGAAACTGAGCTCTCAAGTTACGATACGAAGAGTATGACAGCGAAGCGAGAGATAAAACAGATACGGTGCAGTCTTCATTGGGAATTTAACTTGACCAGACGTATGGAAGATATAAGGTCCACTGGAAAAATAACAGTGCTATGCCTCCCATTTAAGAGAATAACCAAAATCGTCATGTCTCACAAATTGATTGACGAAGTTCGTACATATGTATCGTACTAAAATTATTAATAAGTTACTATGATTTCCGTGGCATGATAACAATGTGAACTTACGGCCGAAATTGGCGGGTTGCGTGCTTTAGTCGAATTTTCAGTCTGCATTTCCGGCGATATACTTACATATGTAATTAGAATTAGGAAAAGTAAGATTCACATGAGATTGGGCGGTGTCATTCCACAATATAAGAAGAAAACAAAAAGGGGTATATTTGCATACGTCCAGAACAATAGATGAATTAAATTTAGTACATATATAAAAGGCACCGGAACAATAATATTCATTGGGAAAAACGGCTATGTCATCCCCCAACATAATAGAAAGACAAAAAAATTTAACTTTGGGTGAACCAAGGCTGTGAAACAAGCTGTGAACTTAACAGATGTATAGGATAAAATATTTGTAAAATGTGATCTTTTTCTTTTTTTTATTTCTTTTTTATTACACCTGTTATTTAGACATTAGATAATTATTATAATGTTTGATTGGAATAAAGAAAATTTGACCAGAGTTATAAAATTCAGGTTACTACATTAATATAATTGTTGAAAATATTGTTCTGATAAGCTGATATTTCATATTCGACTCTCGCAAGAGATCGAGAGAGACCATTTCAGTTGTAATTATCGGCACTCTCGTTCTGCTGCTGCGCAACATTTTTAGTCTTAAGTGTACCTTGTATACAAAGGGTTGTGTCATTAAGGGTCGTTCTTACGACTTACCGATATATAAGAAAATACGAAACGGCAAGATATGCTATAGGCGGAATAATATTGAGTAGTGCATATCACGACATCATAATTATAATAAATAAGTTTTGAGTAGCCCTGGAGAATATTTGAAGAGGTGGACAGTCCAATTGCAAAAACGCAAACACAATAAAATTATAAATTAGCAGGAAAAATTGACGAGAGTGAGCGTCGCCGCTGTAGGAAAATACGAGCCAACCTATTAATATAATATGCAAGTTCGTATTTAAAATTTTAATACAAACTTTCAATTTTGTTTGTTTTAATTTTGCTTTTACTTTGGTTATCTATCGATCGAGTTGGCAAAAAATTCTGATAAATTTATCGGCTCGTCGAACTCGGCGATACATTTCTAGGCTTAATAAGAGCATATCGCCTAAAAAATATGAGCGGTAAAGTTATAGGCAAGTCATGAAAACGGCCCAAAATCGTTTAACTAAAAAACACATTATAGTATATTTTTGTATTCCGGCTCGCTCGCTCTGATTATAACAATTTACCAACAAAGCCTATGGGCCCAGAGTGCCCACGGGATTAATAAATGCGATAGAAGTGGAATTTAAAAATAGTCTGTAAAAGTTGGTTTAATTGCGGTACGCGATAAATAAAAGAATAACATACAATAATGAATACATACATACATTAGCAATAGAAAAAGTTCAAGACAATAATTATGACGTTTGGTGCTTGTCGATGCGCAGAGTCTTAATTACGACGGATTTATGGAGTATTGTATGTGAAAAATGTATCAAAGATGAAACAAACGCTGCTCAATGGGAAATAGTTGACCAAAAGGCATTGGCGCTCATTATCCTGAATGTAAACCCAGGTCAGTTGCTGCACATAAAACAGTGAAAAATAGCTACAGAAGCATGGAATAAATTGAGTGAGATGCATATGCCGTCCGGGCCAATACGCAAAGTGCATGTGTGATGGGGATAATGTAGCTATGTACTTAAATTCATTTGTGGAGACAATTGAAAAGTTGGCCGAACTAGACATTCAAATTAACTAAGAATTGAAAGTCATCATGTTGTTGTAAAGTTTTCCCAACGAGTGGGAAAACTTCGTTATTGCTATCAGTCGCGCGACACACTGCCGCCATTCGAAGTCGTTAAAGTTAAACTTCTAGAAGAAGTGCCGCGTAGGCAAGAAAAATGCGATCGTGAATGTACAAATCAAGCGGTGTATGCATATAATAGCAATAAGCAACGGCAGAGCAGCGCGCCAAGAAACATACGCGTGAAAAAGAAATGAACAATGTCAAATTCAAAGGAAACTGTTATAAGTGAAACCGATCAAAGAGCAAAACAAAAATTTCTCGCTCTTCAGCTAAAGAGAGTTAAAAATACATGGTGCATTGATAGTGGCGCTTACGTATACCGAAAAGAAAGACAAAGTCTTTTTGGCTGCAGACAAATGTGTGGAATCACCCAGTATTGGTAAAGTTGAGTTGAAAACGGAATATACAACTCTAACGCTCAACATGTGTTGTCTTCTTTAAATATGAATTTCATATCTGTAAGCAAAGCTCCACAAAGAGAAAAATGGTTTTCTTTTAATAAAAAATGTGTTATTATGAAATCATATGATAATGAAGTGCTGCTAAAAGCAAACCTTGATAATAACTTGTATGTGTGCGTTGATCAGTCAAGGAATAAAAAGCTGAATGTAATGGGTGATTCATCAGCTGCAGTGAAATGGCATAATAGGTTTGGCCACCTGAATTTCCAAAGTTTGAAGGAAATAAATGATAAATGTTTAGTACACGGCATGAACGTAAAAAACATGCGAAGCAACTTAAATTGTGACACTTGTAATCAGGCAAAGCTATGTGGGTTGCGGTTCTCACAGAAAGCGGAGCGTGTAACAATAAGTATTCTCGGGTTGGTGCATACTGACGTATGTGGTCCGATGAATGTGAAGTCACTTGCTTGTAACAAATATTTTGTTACATTTATAGATGGTTACTCACGTAAAATTTTCGTCTATTTTATGCACTCCAAAAATCAAGTGTTAGAGAAATTTGAAGAGTATAAAATTTTTTTTGAATGCCAAACTGGAAAAAACATAAAGTCATTGCGTAGTGACAATGGCAAAGAATAAGTCAATAATGAATTCAACAATTTTTTGAAAAAATGTGGCATAAAAAGACAGCTAACTGTTTCGTACACGCCGCAACAAAATGGCGTTGCTGAAAGGGCAAACCGAACGATCGTCGAAATGGCAAAAAGTATGTTGATACATGCTCGTTTAGAAGAGTTTTTGTGGGCTGATGCAGTTTTGACAGCAACTTACCTGCGAAATAGATGCCCTACCAAGGCGCTTTACTCTTCCATGCCATTTGAAGTATGGAGGCAACGAAAGCCTTCAGTAAAACACTTAAGAGTGTTTGGATCACGAGCGTATGCATTAGAAAAGACTGTACGTGGAAAAGTCCAACCAACTCCTGCAAAAGCTTATCGTTTATACGATAAAGAACGAAAAACAGTCATTGAGCGTCGAGATGTAAAATTCGTCGACAAAGAGTTCCAATGGAACGTGGACACAAACAAAGATGACACAAGTAACGCTGATTTTTCAACAGTGGTTACTCGGCTTGAGTCTAAAGGTGCAGTTGAAGACAGAGTACCAGACGAAGAACGACATACATTTGAGTGCACTGAAGAATTAAATGAAGACTACGCCGAAGAAGAGGAGGAGGAGTTTAAGAGCATCAACAACTCCGACGTAAAAAATAGCAGCGGTCTACTAGAAGCTGACAACGAATCAAGTTTTGATGAAGAAGAGGCCTAAAAAACCGTCTAACACACTTAACTATTTGAGTCAACCTGAATATGTTGAAGAGCCCCAATCAGTAGCTGAAGCAATGAAAATCCAGTTTGCCGACAGCTGGAAAGCTTCGATGAAAAAAGAAATCGACGCATTGCTTGCTAATGACACATTGTCATTGGTCAATTTGCCATCTGGGTAAAAGGTAATATGCTCGAAATGGGTATTTCGTGTAAAGAGAAACAAAGATGGAGAAGTTCAAATTTCGACTTGTTGCTTGTTGGTATCAATTATTGGGAGACATTCTCGCCAGTAATAAGATATGAAACCATCAGGATGTTTATAGCTATAGCTGCAGAAAAACCGCTGTATATGCATCAGGTTGCCATCTCAAATGCTTATTTGAATGCTGAGCTTCATGAAGTTGTATTTATGAAGCAACCGCAGGGCTTCGAAGATGAACACCAACCGAACAAAGTTTTGAAGCTTCGAAAGGCTATTTATGGACCAGCAGAGTATGGAATAGTACTCTAAATGACGAGTTAACGGGTATTGGCTTCAAAAGTTGCAAACAGAAGGCTTGTTTGTATGTTAAAAGTCCCAGCAAGGCTACAGCTACATTGCAGTATATGTGGATAACTGAATCATTTTCAGTTCAACTACAAAAGAGATAGACATGATTAAGAAGAAGATTTCTACAAAATTTGAGATGCATGACGGTGGTCCACTAAAGTATTTCCTAGGTATGGAAATAGAACGAGATGGCGATACAGGTGCTATCTCTGTGAGACAAAAGCAGTACATCAATGACATATTGGACACTTATGGCATGAATGAGTGTCGTCCCGTTTCTACACTGCTTGACTCAAGTTGTGAGACAAAAGCAGTACATCAATGACGTATTGGACACTTTGGCATGAATGAGTGTCGTCCCGTTTCTACACTGCTTGACCCAAGTTTTCAGGCCAATTGTAAAAACGAAAAATGCGAAAAGGTTAATGCAACACAATATCAATCTCTCATTGGCTCTTTGATGTCATAAGTAAGTTAGTACAGCGCAATGCCGATCCACATAGGGAACATGAGACACCGGCCAAGCATGTGCTGCGGTACATATCAGGTACGAAAGAATACAGTCTCGTGTATCGCAAGAGCAACGAACCAGTAGTAGGGTACGTAGATGCGGATTGGGCAAATGACCAAGAGCACAGAAAATCATATTCTGGTTATGTTTTATATTTGGGGGGATGTGCATTCTCCTGGCAATCAGCAAAGCAGTGTATGATTGCACTGAGCAGTACAGAGGCGGAGTACGTTGCTTTGTCGACAGCTGCAAAAGAGGCAATTTATCTTCGGCGTCTTATCAACGACGCAGGATGGTCAGCAGAAGAACCAGTTACTATGTATGGTGACAACGTCAATGCGCAGCATATTGCAAAAAATCCGGTTCACCATAAACGTACAAAATATATAGATATAAAGTATCATTTTGTTCGAGAGGTCGTTGAGATAAATTACATCCAGTTAAAATATGTTCTTCTGAGCAAAATACAGCTGATATTTTTACTAAATGTTTGCCAAAGAAAAAACATTGTAATTTTGTTAAGTCACTTGGTTTATGTTAATTAAAATTGTTTTGCAGGAAATATTCAGCTTAAGTAAAAGTGTTGAAAATATTGTTATGATAAGTTGATATTTCTTATTCGACTCTCGCAAGAGAACGAGAAAGAGCAATACCAATTGCTCGAGGAAAATATTTAAGTTGAGTAGTAGCGTTCATCACATTCCCCAAGTATATTAAAGCTTTGACTGGCAATTCTTTTAGACTTTTGCCAGAGAGTTTGTCGTAACCAGGCGACTTGCCATTTTTAGTGTTAGCTATCTTATTTTGTTTTTCAATGAGTGCAATTATTTTATTGCATAGTTATTGTTATTTGTTAGAGTACAAATCTAAAAGGTCCATTGTATTTGTAAATGTTTTTTGAAAGTGTTTAGCCAGCGTTGCAGCTTTGTCAGTATTATTTCTTGCCTAAGTTCCTTCTAAAGTTCTGAGGGGTGGCTGTTTAACTAGTGCGTGATTCAACTTCTTTGTCGCTTTCTATTATGAGTAATTGGAGTGGAGTCAAGATGTTGTAGATAATTTTCTAGTGTATACCCTTCGTCTTCTTTTAGCATACGTTTAAGTGGCTTTGTAACTTCATTTACTTTCTTTTTGTCTGTTGGATGCCTAGATTGTTGCCATATCTTGCGTAGTTTCCTTTTTTGCTTAACTTTATGTTTTACTAATTTGCTTGACGTCAGGTGTATAACTTATCATTGAAACTTCCGCTGCTTTAATAGTTATGTCATTAAAGTTGCACTATCGACTTCGTCCATTGATTTTAGCGATATGTCCAACTGCAATTCACGATTGATAAATTCCTTGAGGGTTTGCCAGTCAGTCTTCTTATTATAGAGGTTCGAGTTAACAACAATTGCACAATATGCGTTGCTATGTGAGTATTCTTGGAGAGTGGTCTGAAGAGAGATCATAGCATGATTTTATTGTCACATGGTCCATTTTTATGTTACGCAATATAAAGAAGTCAATTAAATCGAATTTTCTTCTGATCACTAGGCCAACAAGTCGGTTTTTCAGTGGATAAGAATTTGGCTTTATTTTCCCTGATAGCATCTCATAAGTTTTGGCCTTTCTTGTTGGTCAACCATGTACACCAAAAAGCATTTTTAGCATTAAAATCACCGTCTACAATGTATCTGTTATCTTGTCGCTTAAGAAACTCAAGATAGTCATTTTTTGAGTTGTTGTACTTAGGTGGACAGTAAATTGAAGATATTAGAAGAGGACGATGGATATCTTGAATATTATCTTGTTGATATTTTTCCATTTCAAAGCAATTAAAATTTTTCCTGACAAGAATTGCTGTGCTTTATTGTCAGGGTGGTTTGTGCCAAAAAAATTGAAGAGTATCAATTTTAAAGAAGCTTTTTGAGGTAAAATGTGTTTCAAATATTAATATTATGTCAATAGACATGTCAGAAAAGAATTTTTTAGCGCTAAGTAATGGCTACCTAGACCGTCTTAGTTTGTCCATCAAGCTTCCTAACTAGTAATGTGATAATGTTCATCATATTAGCCATTTGTGTGATTAGTTGTTTCATGATTGACTTCAACTCAGAAAGATCGTTGTGTTGTTCGATGGTTTTTGGTTATTTCTTGTAGCTGGTTGCATGGAATAAGCTGTGTCTTCTGCAAAGGATATTCCAAGTTGCATAGGTCTATTAGTATCTGTACTAGAAGAAGGATTAGTTGTTGGCACTTTAGAAATATCTAATTTAGTCGAAACCTCTTTTTTCCGTAGAGCAGGGAATCGGATTTTAAGCGCCTTGTAAACCATACAGCCTTTGTAGTTAGCAGTGTGTTGCTCTCCATAAAGAGCACATTTGATTTCTTTAGTACTTAAAATACAGTATAGTCTAATGCATTAATTGCAAATTTTGTTATCAACCTTGTGCAGCATGAAGACGGATATCATATTCTTAAAGGCCTAAGATCATTCACAGCACATTGGGAGGCAAAAAAAAAAAACGTTCTAGCTAAGATTGGTCAATTTGGTTATCCGACCTTTTTCATTATTCTGTCCGAAGGAGAAACATGGTGGTCTGAATTATTAGTAATCTAGTATCTAAAGTTGTAGACAACAGGGATATATCTAAAGAAGAAGCGGCCAGTCTTCAAACCATTGAAAAAGCACGACTGATATGAACCGATCCAGTAGCTTGTTCTATGTGTATTGACCATAGTTTCCGTCAATTTCTTAAACTTTTTAGAACTACATAAGTTGGAACATGAGATTGTAGACTTTTATTGGAGGGTATACAAAATGCATACAAAATACTCACAAATTTGACAGCAACGCTGACGTTTAAAATATTTAACATATTGTATATTTTGTTGATAGCTTCAATATAACGAACGGGGACAATTTGGAAGTAGCACATGGCATAGCGGAATAAACATACTCGCTCTTGCAAAATGGAACTTCGCGAGACATATGCAGTTTTAAGATGCCGCACCCGCACCTTAATAATGGTACTGTAGACATTAAAGCTTATAGGACACTTTACAGAAAAATAAAAGAGGTCTTAGAACTGTCATTCCTCTAATGGTTTCGAAAGCTTCTTAACACATGAAGATACAGCTTTACGATCTAGTTGAAAAAAGGCTAAAATTTTTCCTCCCATCAAATTTTCTGACAGAATGCTTAACTCATGTAATGCAGATTGTTGCGAGGCATGTTAAAATTGTTTAAACAAACCTCGCGCGCCGCTCAATTTGTCATAACTTCAATTTGTCTATCCGTCTGTATCTAACGTTCCTCTCTCTCGTAGTCATACAAATGAAAATTGTTTCTTGTCCGCACTCCGTTAGCCGCTTCGACTCGAAACAATTTAAAATATTTATTTGTAATTGCCAATATACGGTTCTTTGCATGCTCTCTCGTTCCACAAGGTGGAAAGAACATTTCATAATATAACATAAAAAAACAGCAGAGCTGCAGCTGAAGAATAAAGTTTGTCATTTTCATTTGAATAGTTGCAAATTGTCGTATTAGTGTGCGGTAGTAAAGTGGCGAAGCGGAGCATAAATGTAAGATTATAATAACAGTTTGTAATTAATTTAATTAATTATTTGAAATAAAGCTTTCAGCGTATTACATCTTATCGCATCGTATGTTCAATATTGGAGGTTGTATTGATTTAAAGCGGTTGATTGTACGCTAGGACTATTATTTAAAGATCGCCCAGCTAGGCGTTACGTACGCGTCAACATTCTGAAATATTTATGTGGACAACATATTTGCTGCTTAAGGTGCTACAAAGTGGATATTAAGAAATATTTGAGTTTGTCGTAAAAACTTTGTACCACGCCGCTATAGGTAACACAATGGCGGATGCTGGGAAGGTAGATGCAGTTGGAGAAGATATGACAGTACAGCACGTTGTGGTGCCTAGTCAAAGTCCAATAGCACCTTCAGCGAGTACGACCAACGTTATACCCTACACAATTGGAGATCAAGTAGGTAGTATCTCGCATAGCCAAGGCAATTTGGTATGCGCTTCGAGAAATACTACGGACTGTTTTTCTGCATTGTCAGCAAGTGTGGCTGCTAGCACAACTTCATCGACACAACAGAGCACCGCGCATATTAGTGAATATGTGAAAACAAACGGTGTAGTGAATTAGCTTTTAGGCGGATTGTTTTTCAATAACACGAAACACAAGTACAGATCGCTCGAAGGAATCATGGGCAGTGCTTGGGCTGGGCCTAGAGTAGTGTCATCACCAATTCATAATGGAATTGCGCCGTTTCAAGCAAATTTAGCCGGTATAAATGCAGCCATGCCACCATTTATGCCGCCTCAGGTGTGAAGCAGATATATGCAGCTGCCAATATGAGTATACATGACTATATATATCAACATTATCATCGGCACAAATAGCTGCACGCCACATTATCAGTGTTTGAATTTGCTTGATTATTTTCAATACATTTGTAATTGCTTAACTACGACTACGGGGGTGTGGCAGCTGAATCAAACATCGAAATACTTCAACGGTATCAAAACATCATCCTTAGGAAAATCACTCGAGCTATATATAGCTATATATACGCAATGACAATATTCATAACGATCTTCAGATGCCAAGTATAGCTGAAGAAATCAAGAGATACATAGAAAAACTTTATCAGCACTATAACAATCTGGCTATCAATTTACTTGATAATTCAACAAGAACGAGGCGGCTTCAGCGAGTGCACCCGTTAGATCTGTCATGTCCAAGGAAATAGGTTAAGATTAAGTTATTATATGTTAATATCATATATAAAATCATGTAAAACGAATATGTGAAAATTAAGTACTCAGAAAATTTGATTAAAGTTCCTGCATCGAACTGATGGCATATAAAAAGATAATAAAAAAAAAAAAATGTGCATAAAAGGCGCTTTGGGCCAATAACGCTTTATGACAAGGTGACAAGGCGAGATGTGCATACATATGCGTTATTAGACGAAGATGCTGCATGTACGCTTACAGAAAAGACACTGGCGGACGAGCTTCAATTTGATGGTCCTTCAGAGCAGCTATGTTTACGCTGGACAGGCGACGTGACACAGATTGATTCAGTCTCCAAGGCAGTAAGTGTAGCAGTTTCGGCAAGAAGTCACAAGGCGCAACAGTATGTACTAAAACGAGTGCGTACAGTGGAATGCTTGGATACTCCCGTGCAAACTGTCAGCGAAGAGCTTCTACATAAGCGATAACATATGAAAGCAATTCCAATTCAGCCTTATAGCAAGGCACAGATCATTATCGGTCTGGATAATGTAAACATGAATGTGTCCTTGGAGCTGCGTGAATCTGTATGTGATGATGTCATTGCTGTGCGCTGCAGGCTGGAATGGTCTGTATACGGCCAGCACAGCTCTCAAGATACAACCCTGCGTGTGCTCCATATTTGTCCATGCAATGATGAAAACGGTATACGAAAACTTGATGAAGTAGTAAAAAATTATTTTTTACTGGAATCGATTGGAGTGAGTGTTCCTACACATTCTCTGAGATCAAAAGAAGGTCACTCACTGTATCTCGAGTGAGAGACGTTGGGAAACTGGCTTGTTATGGAAGTTCGACCCAGTTGAGTTGCCTGACTCATACCCGATGGTTCTAAAACGACCTAAGTGCTTAGAGGCAAAGGTGAATAAGGACTCAAAGCTAGCTATGCAGTTACAAAGAAAATTGTTACTTTCGCAATATAGAAGAATATAGAAGGGTTCCGAAGTACTGGCATCGGTGGTGTGCTATGACGATTTCGTGAGCGACCAGTTGCAGTCTCTGGTGATATACGACCGGCGTGATGACCAGGCGCGACTTCTACCACCCACATGAGACTTACTTTATGCTGGTTATGTCATTTGGAGCATGCTGTTCTCCTGCTTTGCCAAACTACATAAAAAATCGTAGCTCCGAACGGTATGCAGCGAAGTCTCCAGCGGTCGTTAAGGCAATTTGCGGCAACACATTTGTCGATGATTGGCTGCAGTCAGTAAACACTGATGACATGATACAATTAGCAACTACAGTCAAAAGAATCCATGCAGGTGGGTTTGAGATGCGGCACTGGTCATAGTATAATGTTCGTGTGGCGCAAGCCCAGGACGACGAGTACGAGGCGTTCGGCATGTCTATAGGCTTGGTGAAGCCCGACTTAATCGCACGAGCGTCAGCGGCTAGGACAACGAAACGGCAAGTTCTAAGTGTGGCACTCGGCCTTATAAGCTTCTTCAATGTGCGGGCCAGAATCATCACACAAAATATATGGCGATCTGGTGCTGCATGGGATGGGTTTATCAAAGACAACGACGCAGTAGACTGGCAACGTTGGATGAAGCTGCTGTCCAAGTGAAATGAATTGAGTGTGCCAAGACGTATTCCTTTGGTGTTTTACGTAAAGGGAGTGCAGACGCACACATTTGTCGACGTCAGTATTAACGCGTACGCTGCAGTGGAATTTATATGCGCTGAGCATGGCGAATAAATCAGATGCTCAGTTGGTTACATCGAAAACCCGTGTTGCACTGAAGTGGAAATGAAATGAATTAAAGTGGAATTTATTTTGGAGAAGGTTGCGAACGCGTCTGTTAGCAACCACTGCCAGTTTATTAATTCAATCTTTACTAATCTTACTTACTAAATTATAAAGCATTTCTGAAATAAAAATGCACACGTATGTATCTTCAAGGCGCTGAGTGCATTAGCGTCGATTACGGCTAATCGCTTGCTCTGCAGATTATTACAATTGTGTCATACACAAATGTGTCATATGTGTCGAATTACACATGCGAACTCAACTTGAAGTGAATATAGGTTTATGCTTATGTGTGCTTATAATTATTTATATTTATTTGGGTTACTATTCTACAGTGAGCTCTCGCTATATTTATTTAGTATATTATGACGGTGAGCTCTCGCTACACCACCCTCCTTTTGAAAAATAACGAAATATTATGGAGTTATTTTATATATACAGTTTAATTTCTTTTACTCTCTTTTTTATTATTATTATTTTTATATGTTTTTATTGTACTTTAATATTATAGTTTGAATATTGTAGAACATTTGTATGTTGTATGTTTAATTTGAATTTAATTGAATATGGTTGGCGTTCATTTATAGAAAAATTTTTTTTTAAAATTTATTTAATGCAATATGATTATAGAGGTTGATCAGACCCCTTTTTTATTTTCATGAAAATTTTCAATTATTGTACTTTTTTAGAATATCCTTATGGGCTCACACAATTTTCCCTCACGGAGCTTGAGGGAAGAAATTAAATTAGGATTATTAACGCCTATAATAATTGAAGGGACAGCGTTTACGTAACCTTGTAGGGGTAAGCCTCTTAGATGTGAATACCGCTTCTGCAATTGATCAGCTTTCATTGTCTCTGCTGCCACGCCCATTTTATTATTTAATTTACATTTATAAAAATGTGTATTTATTTACTGAAAACCGACCAGATCGGTTTACGCAACCACAACGAATGATTTAGAACATCAAAGTTGCATAATTTAGTTTTGTGTATTTTCTAAAATAAATATATTAATAAAATAATAATATAATTTTTTGTTATATAATAATTTTTGTTATATTTCTGGAAATAAGCGCGGGTGTGTATCGGAAATCGCTTTGTCAACTTTTAATTTTGAAGGTGCTCATGAAAATACGTTTAGCCAAATTAGTGACTAATTAGTTAAATTTTTTAGAGTTGAATTGATCATCTCATTTTAATGTGTTAAATATAAACAAAATACATACCAAATGCTGCGCATTTGCTCATAGTTCAAATAAAAACTTAATAACAAATTGATTGCATATGCCCAAATTTTATTTAATTTATGTAAGTAGTTTCAAGACTGATGCAGCCGTAAGTTCACGACTTAAAATACCTCACTGGCTTTCATATGTAGACGAATGCAAGGTCTTCATTGTCCAATGCAAATAATTTATTTTCACTAAGCTATAGCAATTTGAATTTTTTGATTTCTCAACTAATATAATAGCAGCAGCATGGGTGGAGTGGAAATTATTAAAAATGCTTAGTGGAAAGAAACGGATCTGAATGGAAGCTATTTGAAAAGTGAAAAGTAGCGCTTTGTAGGTGGCATCGACTTTAACGTCCGAGTTTACGATCGTGTATGGTAAATCAAAACACAATTTATATCAGCGAATTACTCTGCGAAAGCAAGTGCCTGCATTAGTGATGATTTGGGCCACTATACTGTCACAATATGTTCAGCACTCCCTTTCATTGAATAGCTCAAAGGTAAATCAACAAATTACTGTGAAAAGATTTTAATCGATGCTTTGTTACCTTGGGCAAATAAACAATTCGGTAGAAACCATTGCATGTTTCAACAAGACTCGGCACCAACCAATAAAGACAGAGAAACGCAAACGTTTTTTACAAGATAACGTTCCCAGCTTCATTTCTTCACAACAGACTTAACACCAATGGATTTTTCCATATGGTTCATTCTGGAGGCCAAAGTATCAACTTAAGAATATGAAACGGTCAACGCCTTAAATATTGCACTTCCTATTTCTATTTTAAAATCTGACTTTTTACTATCGTGTAGTTGTTTTTGGTTTAATTTATATTTTTCTCTTTTGTACGCGTTTTCTAATCTAAACTTAAATTCTTTAGCGTAGTCATCTATATTATAAAGAGGATTTATACTATCTATGCTATTAAAATGCTCTGGTAAATTATTGGTTTTACCAAATACCAGTTCATATGGACAATAATTATGAGTTACAGATGGTGTTGTATTCAAACTATACACAAAATACTGCAACCATATGTCCCAATCAGTTTTGTCTACTGATATATATGAACGTATATATTCTATCTTTAAAAATTTGCACAAGTTCCCATGTCTGAAATGATCGTCTTCATTGGACCGAACTTCAATATAAAAGATTCAAATATAGCTTTAGCAACAGTATTTGCACTTTTATTTGCAATTGGGACGGCAACTAAATATTTCGTTAGGTCACATATTAATGTAATTATGGCATCTACGTACATATGTACTCTTTGACATGATGAGTCATGTTTTTCCAATAGTAGTGTCTTTTGATTTTTGGTAGCGTTTTAGTTATGCCTGAATGACCACCTTGAATTGGATCGTCATGGAATGTAAACAGTATCGCTTCTCGATCTTTATCGTTATTTATTAGGGTCACCTGCTTGAGTAGCGCTACTCTTAATGTATTCAATATAATATTGCTCATTTCTATTGAAATTGTTTAAAAGATCTTTTCGCTCGGTGCCACTTTGAGTTGGCTGATCCCAAGAATACCGGCTTGCATTTCAAGCCTTTGGAAAAACTGACCTAGGTCGAGAATTCCATTGGTGTACAGATCGCTAACATCAATTTTTGCTATGCGTTGACAAGATCTTGCTTAGGAAAGACTGCTTGTTCTTTTCCTGCGCACGATTTTTTTCTGTTTACTTTGATTGCATGTAGTGACTTTTAATATATTCGCTGATATATTTTTTAAATCTTGTATTGAAATGCGCGACAGTGCATCTGCCACAAAGTTGCCTTTTCCCTTTAGATACTCGACTTTGAAGTCTTATTCTTTTAATTCGAGCCGCATGCGCGTCAATGGAGCTCGGATTGACCATTGAAAATAAATACGTTAGAGGTCTGTGGTCCGTTTTCACTGTAAAGTGTTTGCCATAAATATATGGTCGAAAATGTATAATTGCCCAATGAATTGCTGCCAATTCCTGTTCTGTCGTGCTTTTATTACTTTCACCCTTTGTAAATGAGCGTGATGCATATGCTATTGGAAGTTGGAGTCCATTGTGGTTTTGAGTTAAAACCGCTCCACGTGCTTGATTACATGCATCAGTTACTGTGCAGAATTCTTTGCGAAAATCAGGGTATTGCAAAATAGTGAGTTCAATGAGTTTATCTATAAATATTGGGATGCGTTTTGGCATTCAGTTGTCCACTCAAAAGGAACATTCTTTTTACATAATTTAGCATAATTTGTGCCGTGAATAATCGACGAAGTTTTTAATAAAACGTCTGTAATAATTTCTTCGAGTTCAATTTGATGAAAACCTGACATTAAGTCAAGGCATGAGAAATATTTTGCTCTACCTAGTTGATCCAAAATATCATCAATGGTTCGAATATATAGTCGGATATCAATTTTTCAACTACATCGTAGTTCGAAAGTGGTTCAAATATTAAATTATTTATATTAATTAACCGATCGGTATTGGTCGTATTCAGTAAACGGGCAAATGTATTATGTGGTGTTGCAATTGGTGTTGAAGTTATTTCGACTTTTCTGACAACTTGGGATCTTGATGGTAGAAGTATTGAGTTGTTACCAGAACTATATGTTATTGCAACATAAATTTGTATGTCTATAGTGTATGGTCTTATTATGAACCAATCTTCTGATTATTTTAAGTCTATTTGGCATTTGAGTTCTTTAATTAAATCAATGCCTATTATTCCATCACATGGTCTTATTATGAACCAATCTTCTGATTATTTTAAGTCTATTTGGCAATTGAGTTCTTTAATTAAATCAATGCCTATTATTCCATCACACGGTATTACAAAATTTGGGTTAACTATATGAAAATTGTAAGGAATTATATATTTGTCTGTCTGAAGTTCTATTGAAGCGAGGCCTTTAGATTTGATGACTCCTTCTCCTATGCCTTGAATATCTATTGAATTTTCTACTTGAACGTCATGAAAGACATCAGAGCCTTCTTTCAAGTTTGAAATATTTGCACCTGTATCTATTAAATATGTTAACTTTTTACATGTGTTAACATTGTGAAATGATACAAAAATATTGATATTGAAGTTAATTGTGTGAATAACGTTGCGCGTACCTTGTAACGCTGTCGGTCTCTAAGGTTGCTCTCAGCCTTCGTTGTTGATACAGTTGTTGTTGTTGTATTGTTATTTTAATTTAATTGTTGCGGCGGTCACCGCTAATACTGTTTGCTCACGTCAGATGTAACAATCAGTTTTTTATCAATAGGTTCCACATTCGACTGTCGAGTAACATCACCCTTGGGTGGATCAGAGTAGCCAATAGGAACACTGTGACATGAAGTGGAAATGAAATGAATTAAAGTGGAATGGATTTTGGAGAAGGTTGCGAACGAGTCTGTTCGCAACCACTGCCAGTTTATTAATTCAGTTTTTACTAATCTTACTGACTAAATTATAAAGCATTTCTTATTCTAGATCAATGTATGTGTGTGTGTATGTGTGCATAAATATGCGCAGGTATGTATCTTCAAGTGGCTGAGTGCATTAGCCTCGATTACGGCTAGTCGCTTGCTCTGCAGATTATTACAATTGTGACATACACAAATGTGTCATATCTGTCGAATTACACATGCGAACTCAGCTTTAAGTGAATGTAGGTTTATGCTTATGTGTACTTATAATTATTTATATTTATTTGGGTTACTATTCTACAGTGCGCTCTCGCTATATTTATTTATTATAATATGACGGTGAGCTCTCGCTACAGCACCTTTGAGGCCCATTTCGATACCACGAATGGTGCTAACGATGGCTGTGCTCGGCTTACGACTGGCGAAACACATTGAATCTACAACCGTTACTTTTGGACTGACTCGAAAGATGTTTTCTACTGGATCCGATCTGATGCGTGCAAGTTTCAACAATTTGAGTTTTACTACCGTAGGTACCACCATCTACAAAACGAAATAGTAGTCAACGAGTCTTGTCAACGTTATTGGATTTGAGGTCTGCGATCTTTGGCGAGAGAAGTTGTGCGAGCCTGTCCAGCATGCATAATGCGTCGGGCTCGACTGGAGCCACCGCAAATGAGCAGATTGCCTATCACCGCACTTGCAGCTGTTCACTTATACCGGGGTCGCCTATTTTGGCCCTATCGAAGTTTCAGTGGGTTGGCGTCACGAGAAACTCTGGGCGACTCATTCCTATTGGTGCTCAAGCAATTCGTAAGTCGGCGTGGCGTACCGCGGTGAATGCTGTCCGATAATGGCATCAATATTAGAGGAGCGAGTAAAATTTTGAAAGAAGAAAAGCAGTACCCAAAGATGGTACGTGGGAGCGCATGGTTCGTTCTTCGAAGTCTATACTGACCGAGATTTTGCCAGAAGGCGGGCTGCGTGAGGCGGACTTTCTGATGTCGAACACACACTTAACTCAAGGTCTTTAACATATGTGCCATTGGAGGCGCTAATACCGAACCTCTTCTTGGTGTTGAGCTCCAGAGGTATAAGCGAACGCGGTTGCTAAGAACAAACTGGCGGTGGACTAGCAAAAGTTTTTCGCTTTTCCAGCCAGCGACCTGACCGATTTTGGAAAAGGTGGCTGCGAGAGTATTTGCCTACCTTGAATAGGTTTACGAAATGATTCACGAAGTATTCAATATTCGTAGCTTCCAGCGTAGACCAGCACGGTCATACGACTTTTGAATGAAGTCTTCAGTATTTTTGTTCAGCCGCTTTAACATACTTTGGATAGAGGAAAAGCTTTCTCGTCAAGGGAGTCCGCTCATTACATCGCTCTTTTAAGTATACATTTTTAAGACAAGAACTTCGCAACGTAGGTACAGTAATCTCTTATCGGCAGATAACATCAAGCCATGGTACAGCTTAAGTCTCGAACTAGAACCAGGGTTCAATGCAGGGCCAGAAGAGGAGTCGTGTGATGAGTCGTCAGGAGAAACTGAGCTCTCAAGTTACGATGAGAGTATGACAGCGACGCGAGAGATAAAACAGGTTCGGTGCAGTCTTCATTGGCAATTTAACAGACGTATGGAAGATATAAGGTCCACTGGAAAAATGAGAGTGTGATGCCGCCCCATTTAAGAGAATAACCAAAATCTCACAAATTGATTGAAGCAGCTAGTTGAATTTTAGTACATATGTATCGTACTAAAAT
Organism: Leucophenga montana; assembly: GCA_035044765.1. Classification (NCBI taxonomy): domain Eukaryota; kingdom Metazoa; phylum Arthropoda; class Insecta; order Diptera; family Drosophilidae; genus Leucophenga; species Leucophenga montana. The sequence goes on from JAWNNQ010001503.1 coordinate 39,212, forward strand.
TATTTATAAATTACTATGAATTCCGAGGCATGATAACAATGTGAACTTACGGCCGAAATTGGCGGGATGCGTGCTTTAGTCGAATTGTCAGTCTGCATTTCCTGCATATTTGAATAGAATTAGGATAAGTAAGATTCACATGAAATTGGGCGGTGTCACTCCACAATATAAGAAGAAAGCCAAAAGGGGTATATTTTCACACGCCGAGAACAATAGATGAATTAAATTTAGTACATATATAAAAAGCAACGGAACAATAATATTCATTGGGAAAATTGGCTATGTCATTCCCCAACATAATAAAAAGACAAAAAAATTTAACTTCGGGTGAACCAAGGCTTTAATATCACTCACAAAAAGGTTCAAACTGTGAACTTAACAGGTGTATAGGATAAAATATTTGTAAAATCTGATAATGTTTTTTTTTTTAATTTCCTTCTTATTACACCCGTTATTTAGATATTAAGGACCATGATTTACGGATATGCACCTGGAATGTCCTGTCCCTCCACAGGGCTGGTGCAAATATCCAGGTGGTCGATGTCCTCGACAAATTTAAGTCTGACATCACAGCAATACAGGAAATGAGATGGATACGACGAGGGCTGCTCAAAAAAGGCATCATGTGACATCTATTATAGTTGCCATGCGAAGAAGCACGAATTTGGATGCGGTTTCGTGGTTAGTAGGAAACAACGAGGACTTGTCACCAATTTCATAGCTGTGGACGAGCGCCTGGCCGCGATTTCAACGACAAAATTGGGAAGGAAGGAATCTTTGGCCCAATAGTCGGAAAATGTAGCCTTCATGACGCTACCTCCAGCAATTGAGAGAGGCTAATCGATTTCGCCGCAGGTCGAAACATGGTAATCAGTAGCACCAGATTTCCACACCGAGGCTACTTCGCGCAGTCCCGATCAAAAGACACGCAACCATGTTCATGTTTTGATCGATGGAAGGCACGCATCGAGCGTAATGGATGTGTGAACGGTTCGAGGTCCCAGCATCGACTTGGACCACTACCTTGTGGCATATCTCCCACTCCATGAATACTGCTGCCAAGGAGGTCATTGGGTACACCAGACCTGTGACGAACCCTTGGTATGACGTGGAGTGTCGCCAAGCTACTGCAGAGAAAGAAGCCGCTTACAAAAGAACTCTGCATTCGGGAGCTGTTAGAGAGCGATATCGTGAGAAAAGGAGAGAGGAGAAACGCCTTTTCAGACGCAAAAAAAAGGAACTCGAAAGTTTTATCAAAAGGTCAAGAGTCTGACCAAAGGTTTCAAGCCAGGAGTTTCTTTCTGCAAGGACAATAATGGAAGTCTGGTTACAGATGCACAGGAATCACTGAGACTATGGAGAAGTCACTTCTCTAATATTCTTGGGGGCGCTAATACCGCCGATGGAGAAGCGTACCAATTGATGATGGCTCTCTTGTAGAGTCACCGGATTATAACGAGGTCGACTCAGTAATAAAAAAGCTGAAGAATAAATAAGCAGCAGGCTCCGATTAGTTGCCAGCTGAGTTATTCACCATCTCTAATGTAAAATAAATATGGTCCGATGAATGCATGCCCAACGAATGGAATCTCAGTGTTCCTTGCCCTATCTTTAAGAAAGGAGACCCCGCTGTCTGCGCGAATTATCGGGGAATAAGTCTTATTTCAATAGGATACAAAATTCTGTCCCGCGTACTGTGTAAACGGGTGGAGCCATACACGAATGCACTGATAGGCCGGCTTCAGACCAAAGAGGTGAACAAATTTTCACTTTACGCTAAATCCTGGAAAAGACCCACACCACCTATTTGAAGTTCTCCAACGCTCTATCTAAACTTGGTATCCCAGCAAAGATACACCCAAAGCGTCGTCAGAGTAGGAAAAAACCTCTCCGAACCCTTTGATACCAAGGGAGGTTTCAGGCAGGGTGATGCTTTATCGTGCGCCTTTTTTAATCTCCTGATGGAGTACATCCTACGCCAATGCCCATAAGTAGAACGATCGGGCACGATCTTCCATAAGGAAGTCAAGGAACGGCGAGTAAGCAGGGCGTTCTCGGAGATTGAGAAACAGTCACGTCTCATGAGCCTAGCGGTGCACGAGGACAAGACGAATTACTTGGTGTCCACTCGCAGACCATCAGCGCGTCTTGGACGGTCTGTGAGTATATAGAATTTCAACTTCAATGTTGTAGAAAACATCGTCTATCTGGGAACAGAAATTACCAGCGACAACAATGTTAGCCGAGAGATCAGACGAAGAATCACGCTTGTTGATCGCTGCTACTTTATGCTCAGAAAGCAAAGTAGAAATAGAGCCCTCTCTCGAACTACGAAGATAAAAATCTATAAGACACTGATAAGCCCGGTCCTGCTGTATGGCGCAGGAGCATGGACACCGACATCAACGGATACAGCATCTTTAGGAGTGTTCGAGAGAAAGATTCTTCGTATGATTTTTGGTCCCCTTAGAGTTGGCGTCGAGTTTAGGACCCGTATGAGCCATGAGCTGTATGATGAGGTTGACATAGTCAAGCGCATTAAATTCCAGCGGCTGCACTGGGCTGGTCACCTCATCCGGATGAACCCCGCAGCTGCAGCACTTAAGGTTTAAGAAGCTCCGGATTGCCAGCGACTAGCGCCAGCGCGCACTAAACTACACCGAATGGCGCGCTTTCCTACGTGCGGCCTTGACCAATGGATGGTTGTAGAGCCACCTTAGTAAGTAATTAAGTAAGTTATTTAGACATTAGGTAATTATTATAATGTTGGATTGGAATACATAAAGTTTGACCAGAGTTATAAAATTCATGTTACTACATTAATATCACAACACATTCAAACAAATTTAACATTAAATTTATATAAAGTTATTCAAGTTTCTTATGTGACGTTTCAATCGTTTGTTTGTTTGTTTTGGTCTTAGGTCATTATTTTCGTGTGTGGAAAGTTGAAGCATGTGTTTTTGGCTGCATTTGCGAATCGTCTCGACTATGGTGTCTACATTAAGGTCTCGGTGAATAACTCATTGGGAACATACCCTGGAGCATTTGTGCTCATTCTTAATATTTTATTCTGCTCTCTCTGTATAACTTCAATATTAGGTTTGCTGGCTGTGCCCCAAATTTCTGTACTTGTATATCGGGATGAACATGTTAAAATTTTGTTGTAAAGCGTTAGTTTTGATTGTCTTCCCAAAAGCCAGTAGAGTTGGCCAAATTTATACCTCATTTCGTTTCGGTTTTTAATTATGTGGTCTTTCCAGGTTAATTTAATGTCGATATTGAAGCCCAGATATCTAGCGTAGTTGGACGGGTTGATTAGGATGCCGTTAATTGTCAGTGTATTTATGTGTAAACGACACCCAGTTGTCCCGGGTCAAAGGCTGGGATAACTCAGCTTTTCCAGAGTTTGCTTTTTCATAAATTTGTATTTGCAGACCCTGAGGTAAAGAAACACTTTATTTTTATTTTGTTTAATTATTATTTCCGCCTTTATTTATGTTGATTATTCTTATTTATCCTTGCTTAATTCGTTTATCTTTAAGTTGTATTCTTTTCTGCTCTCTCTGCTGGTGCGTATGATGAGGGTTCCGCTCAGTCTCCTTCAGTCCTTCACTGCTACACTCGGCTATGTCATGAATGATCCGTGTGCCAACCAAGTCTCAGCGTCCGTTCCAGCGTCACCTGGTATCCCGCAGTGATGTCTTTCGTGGACTTAAACCCCAAGGACTTCACTGGGAACTCAATATCCTCGTGACAGTACGAGTCGTATTCCTCCTCAAATAACCAAATCCTGCCTCACCACCAATGCTTTTATCATTAGTGCCTTTGCGCCAGTGCAAGATCTGAACACCGTTTTAACTTGCATTATTCTTGCTCCACTGCAAGTCCATAATTCTAAATTAATTTCATCTAACCTTAAAACTATATCCTTGTTCCAATGCCAAATTAAATTGAATCACTTATTTTCCTATTATTATCCTTAGAGCTCTAGTCCTCAAATCCTGCTGAGACCCAATGTTCAACTTCTGAATTCCTTTCAACACCGAATAATCAAATCCTTTCATGTAATTCCAATGTTCAAATTCATTCTGTAAACCTCTGTATTACACAAACCTTTTGAACCGAGTATTCTCTCAATGAGAACCAAACTCAATATCTTTCCTGGCCCTACCACCAAGTACCAATTTGTACTCGACAAGAGACCAAAGTCATGCACCACAAAATCATTTGACTAAAAGGAACAATACTCAACAAGAGTCCAAAACAATACTCAACAAGAGTCCGTAACCCACTGACTAATAGCCAATACTATACTCAACAAGAGCCCATCATACACTCCCCTACTGCGAAAAATGTTGCTCCTTTTATAGCACTGTCCTTAATTACTGGAGCAGGGAATCGTTGGATTTTAAGCGCCTTGTAAACCATACAGTCTTTGTAGTTAGCAGTGTGTTGCTCTCCACAAAGACACATTTGATTTCTTTAGTATTTAAAATACAGTCTAGTCTAATGCATTCATTGCAAATTTTGTTATGAACCTAGTGCAGCATGAAGATGGGTATCATATTCTTAAAGGCCTAAGATCATCCACACCACATTGGGAGGCCAAAAAAAAAAAAACGTTCTTGCTTTATCTTTATTCTGTCCGCAGGAGAAACATAGTCGTATGAATTATTAGTAATCATATCTAAAGTTGTAGACAACAGGGATATATCTAAAGAAGAAGCCGCCAATCTTCAAACCATTGGAAACGCACGACTGATAAGAACCGATCCAGTAACCTGTTCTATGTATTTTGACCATAGTCTCCGTCAACTTCTTAAACTTTTTAAAACTATATAAGTTGGAACATGAGATTATAGACTTTTATTGGAGGGTAGAGCTTCAGCATACAAAATGCTCACAAATTTGACAGCAACGCTGACGTTTAAAATATTTAAAATATTGTATATTTTTTAAATAGCTTCATTATAACGGACGGGGACAATTAGGAAGTAGCAGATGGCATAGACTATCAGCGGCATAACCATTCTCGCTCTTGCAAAATGGAGCTTCGCGAAAGTATTTAGTATTTAGTATTTAAAATACAGTCTAGTCTAATGCATTCATTGCAAATTTTGTTATGAACCTAGTGCAGCATGAAGATGGGTATCATATTCTTAAAGGCCTAAGATCATCCACACCACATTGGGAGGCCAAAAAAAAAAAAACGTTCTTGCTTTATCTTTATTCTGTCCGCAGGAGAAACATAGTCGTATGAATTATTAGTAATCATATATAAAGTTGTAGACAACAGGGATATATCTAAAGAAGAAGCCGCCAATCTTCAAACCATTGGAAACGCACGACTGATAAGAACCGATCCAGTAACCTGTTCTATGTATTTTGACCATAGTCTCCGTCAACTTCTTAAACTTTTTAAAACTATATAAGTTGGAACATGAGATTATAGACTTTTATTGGAGGGTAGAGCTTCAGCATACAAAATGCTCACAAATTTGACAGCAACGCTGACGTTTAAAATATTTAAAATATTGTATATTTTTTAAATAGCTTCATTATAACGGACGGGGACAATTAGGAAGTAGCAGATGGCATAGACTATCAGCGGCATAACCATTCTCGCTCTTGCAAAATGGAGCTTCGCGAAACATATGCAGTTTTAAGATGCCGCACCCGCCCCTTACTGTAGACATTAAAGCTCATAGGGTGCTTAATTTGTCATAACTTCAATTTGTCTATGCGTTTGTATCTAATGTTCCTCTCTCGTAGTTATACAAATGAAAACGGTTTCTTGTCCGCACCCCGCTAGCCGCTTCGACTCGAAACCAAACGACTCAACCGACTGGCAAGATTGGCTGGAGCTGCTGCCTAAATGGAATGAATTGAGTGTGCCAAGATGTATTCCTTTGTATTCCGTATTCCGACTCGAAAGATATTCTCTACTGGATCCAATTTGCTGTGCTGTGAATCGGTGAGATTTTCGAAGGATCTGATGTTGAAACTGGCGTTGGGTTCCCTCTGCCCAAAACGTAGTAGATGGCGGCACTAAATGGACTAAAACGCCAGATATAAATAGTACTACACTTACAACTGGATGTGTCACAGTGGCCACAGACAGATATGGCTACTTGAATGAATAGAGTCAGCGTACTATGCTACAATGAAGAACGACATATTTTCAAGTCAGTTTTGGCATGCATTTCTCCCGTTCCACTGCGATTTAGTAAACTAGAGAAGATGAGACCGGCACAACGATGTGTGCTAGACTTCTTGTGTTATAATGAAGTAGCCACGGGGACCATTGATGCATAGTCCTTTGCAGCTGAAGTGCGCGATCGACGCCTGAGGTCATTATTTTCGTGTGTGTAAAGTCGAAGCATGTGTTTTTGGCTGCATTTGCGAATCGTCTCGGCTATGGTGTCTACATTAAGGTCTCGGTGAATAACTTCATTGGGAACATACCATGGAGCATTTGTACTTATTCTTAATATTTTGTTATGCGCTCTCTGTATAACTTCATTATTAGGTTTGCTGGCTGTGCCCCAAATTTCTGCACCTTATTTGTATATCGGGATGAACATATTAAAATTTTGTTGTAAAGCGTTAGTTTTGATTGTCTACCCAAAAGCCAGTAGAGTGTCAAAATCTATATCTCATTTAATTTCGGTTTTTAATTATATGGTCTTTCCAGATTAACTTAATGTCGATATTGAAGCCCAGTTATCTAGTGTAGTTGGAAGGGTTGATTTGGATGCCGTTATTTGCACTGGCCTACATGAGTTTTGCGAATAAGATGGGACCTAGTGTTTCCGAATGGATTTTTCGTGCTGAACACGAATCTGGGTTCAAAAACTTTCCATCACGTCACGGAAAGGGGTTGACTCCCCTAAAACAGCGCACTAGGTCCTACCTTTTCCGCATCAAAAAAATTGGAATTTGCAGGGCAGTGATACCATTTTTTTTTCATTTTTTCCTCCACTCATAGACAAAAACACTCCCCCCTCTCTAAGGACGCATACGAAGTTATATCACGTCAGAATTTTACCCCACGATTATTCAAAAACGCTGTTTTTAGGGGTTTCAACCCCTATTTTCTCGAAAACGTGATGTGATGGAAAGTTGAACCCAGATTCGTGTTCAGCATGAAAAATCCACTCGGAAACACTAGGTCCCATCTTATTCGCATCCAAAAAATTGGAATTTGCAGGGCAGTGTTGTCAGTGTATTTATGATAGGACGTCTATTAGAGTATACAACATGCCCTGAATGCCCCATTTTTTAAACCAGCCCATGGTTCTGCTTATATTATTTTGGAAATCAGTAATAGCTAGATTGACATCCTTATTGGATGATAAAAGCATTGTATCATCTGCGAAAGTTCCAATCATCCTGCAGTCAGATGGTGGAGTAGGAATAGCCGCCGTGTAAAGTAAATAGAGCAGGGGTCAAGCACGCTACCCTTCGGAGCTCTTGCTGTCATTGGCATCATTTGCGAGCTTTCATCTTTATATTTAATGAAAAACTTATGATCTTTTAGGAAGCTTTTAGTGAGCCAGTAAAAACTATTTGGTAGTATGCCTTGGAGTTTATGCAGTAGTCCTGCATGCCACACGCTGTCAAAAGCTTTTGCAACAGAAGTGCGCCAGCATATACTTTTCTGTTATTTTTTGGGTTGTTGTACTTAGGTGGTCAGTAAATTGAAGAATAAGCAGAGGACCATGGATATCTTCTATTAAAATTGTTGCGGCTTGAATATTATCTTGTTGATATTTTTCCATTTCAAAGCAAATTTAAATTTTTCCTGACAAGAATTTCTGTCCCAGAGTGGTTTGTGCCAAAAAATTTGAAGTTATCAATTTTAAAGAAGCTTTTTGAGGTAAAATGTGTTTCAAATATTAATATTAAATCAATAGACATGTCAGACAAGAAATTTTTTAGCTCTAAGTAATGGCTACCTAGATCGTCCTAGTTTGTAAATCAAGCTTCCTAACTAGTAATGTGATATTGTTCATCATATTAGCCATTTGTGTGATTAGTTGTTTCATGGTTGACTTCAACTCAGAAAGATCGTTGTGTTGTTCAGATGATTTTTGGTTATTTCTTGTAGCTGGAAGCTGTAGTTTTGCTTTGGATTTTGTTTTCCATAGCTGTGGCTTCTACAAAGGATATTCCAGGTTGCATTAGTATCTGTACTAGAAGTAGGATTAGTTGCTGGCACTTTAGAAATATCTAAGTTATTCTACACTTTTTTCTGTAGAGCTGGGAATCGTATTTTAAGCGCCTTGTAAACTGTTGTATTTGAGGTGGCCGAGTGAAAGACACGTGTTGTACATTGCTTGAGCGTAACTTAACGACTGACTTTATTAATACGGCCTTTGTGTATCTATAATAATTGGTATATATGGGTGTGGTATGTGTATGTGTGAAATATATGAATGAGAGTATTAGTGAACGAGAGTAGGTTAGTACATTTTTAAATTACACATTTATAACATAAACCATACAGCCTTTGCAGTTAGCAATGTGTTGCTCTCCATAAAGAGCACATTTGATTTCTGTAGTACTTAAAATAAAGTCTAGTCTAATGCATTAATTGCAAATTTAGGATATCAAAGATGGATATCATATTCTTAAAGGCCTAAGATCATCCACAGCACGTTCTTGCTATGATTCGTCAATTTGGTTATCCAACCTTTTTCATTTTTCTGTCCGCAGGAGAAACATAGTGGTTTGAATTTTTAGTAATCTTATCTAAAGTTGTAGACAACAGGGATATATCTGAAGAAGAAGCGGCCAGTCTTCAACCCATTGAAAAAGCACAACTGATAAGAACCGATCCAGTAACTTGTTCTATGTATTTTGACCATAGACTCCGTCAACTTCTAAAACTTTTTAAAACTATATAAGTTGGAACATGAGATTGTAGACTTTTATTGGAGGGTAGAGCTTCAGCATACAAAATGCTCACAAATTTGACAGCAACGCTGACGTTTAAAATATTTAACATATTGTATATTTTGTTGATAGCTTCATTATAACGGACGGAGACAATTTTTAAGTAGCAGATGGCATAGACTATCAGGGGCATAAACATACTTCCTCTTGTAAAATGGAGCTTCGCGAGACATATTCAGTTTTAAGATGCCGCACCCGCCCCTAACTGATGGTACTGTAGACATTAAAGCTCATAGGACACTTTATAGAAAAATAAAAGAGGTCTTAGAACTGGCATTCCTCTAACGGTTTCGAAAGCTTCTTAACACATTAAGATACAGCTTTACGATCAAGTTTAAAAAAGGCTCAAATTTCCCCCCCCCCCCCCCCCCATAAAATTTTCTGACGGAATGTTTAACTCATATAATGCAGATTGGTGCGAGGCATGTTAAAATTGTGTAAACAGAACTCGCGCGCCGCTCAATTTGTCATAACTTCAATTTGTCTATCCGTCTGTATCTAACGTTCCTCTCTCGTAGTAATACAAATTAAAACGGTTTCTTGTCCGCACTCCGCTAGCCGCTTCGACTCGAAACAATTTAAAAGTTTGGCCAATTTCCAATATACGGTTCTTTGCATGCTCTACATCTTTCTCGTTCCACCATGTGGAAAGAACATTTCATAAGATAACATAAAAGAACAGCAGGGCTGCAGCTTAAGAATAAAGTTTGTCATTTTCATTTGAATAATTGCAAATTATCGTATTAGTGTGCGGTAGTAAAGTGGCGAAGCGGAGCATAAATGTAAGATTATAATAACTGTTTGTAATTAATTTAATTAATTATTTGAAATAAAGCTTTCAGCGTATTACATCTTATCGCATCGTATGTTCAATATTGGAGGTTGTATTGATTTAATGCGATTGATTATACTCTAGGAGTATTATTTAAAGATCGCCCAGCTAGGCGTTACGTACGCGTCAACATTCTGAAGTATTTATGTGGACAACATATTTGCCGCTTACGGTGCTACAAAGTAGATATTACCAAATATTTGAGTTTGTCGTAAAAACCTTGTACCTCGCCGCTATAGGTAATACAATGGAGGATGCAGGAAAGGCACATGAAGTTGGCGAAAATATGACAGCATAGCACATTGTGGTGACTAATCAAACTCCAATAGCACCTTCAGCGAGTACGACCAACGTTATACCCTACACAATTGGAGATCAAGTAGGTAGTATCGCGTCTAGCCAAGGCAATTTGGTATGCGCTTCGGGAAATGATGCGGACTGTTTTTCTGCATCGTCAGCAAGTGTGGCTGCTAGCACAAATTCATCGACACAACAGAGCACCGCGCATATTAGTGAATATATAAAAATAAACGGTGTAGTGTATCAGCTTTTAGACGGACTGTTTTTCAATAACACAATCATGGGCTGCACTTGGGCTGGGCCTAGAGTAATGTCATCACCAATTCACAATGGAATTCTTCATCATCAAGTTTGGACCATGGAAAGATGCAGATTTAGCAATGAGGAGAATATCACCAAATTACAGAAGTATCTTAAAGGTAAGTCGTTAGATGCAGTACGCGGAAAACTCTTGATTACTGCCACTGTATCCTGTGTTATTTGCACTTTAAGAATTCTGTATACAGTTCGTGCTGATGACTCTGCAACAAAAGCTACGAGAAGAACCGGCTATAAAACCAAATAATTTGGATTCTGCTATACGACTGGCATTGGCCGTGCAGAACTACTGCGCTACAATCTACAAGATTGTTTGCAGGCATCGTTTGTCAACTGGTAGTGCTAATCTAGCCAAATTTGGCAACTGGCTTTTCAACATGAAGTTGTGCGACAGTATGGTTACGTCATGTGAAGTGCAGCATACGGAAAGCGAAAGAAAGAATAAAGAACGAGTGCTGGTTCATAGCGTGATGGACGACCACGAGTGGACGACTACTGCAGTAGGATCCAGAAAAAGATTCATGTTATCAATGCTATAGCACCGATTGGACGGGTGTGACGACTTTCGTATACTAAGTGTAAACCAGCGTTGGAAACTTGTAAAAAGTAAGCTCTTTGTTTTTGGTGTTTTATGCAGCATCTTATACGGCAATGCAAAGCAGTACACAGTTCGCTTTTACCTTCAGCTGCTACGGTCGACTGCAATGACGCCAAGACGACCATTTTTCCAAACATGATGAGCCCACAATTCTGTTCCACGGAAAATGTGCATAAAAGGCACTTTGTGCCAATAACGCTTTATGACAAGGTGCGTAATGTGCATACATATGCGTTAATAAACGAAGGTGCTGCATGTACGCTTATAGATAAGTCACTGGCGGACGAACTACAATTGGATGGTTCTGAGCAACTATGTTTACGCTGGACATGCGACGTGCCACAGATTGATTCAGCCTCCAAGGCAGTATTTGTAGCAGTTTCGGAAAGAAGATACAAGGCGCATCAGTATCTATTAAAAGGAGTGCGTACAGTGGAATGCTTGGATCTTCCCGTGCAAACTGTCAGCGAAGAGCTTCTACATAAGCGAGACCATTTGAAAGCAATTCCAATTCAGCCTTATAGCAAGGCACAGATATTCGGTCTGGATAATGTTAAGTTGAATGTGCCCCTGGAGCTGCGTGAATCTGTATGTGATGATGTCATTGCTGTGCGCTGCAGGCTTGGATGGTCGGTATAGGGCCAGCACAGCGTTGAAGATACAACACTGCGTGTGCTGCATATTTGTCCATGCAATGATGTAAACGGTATACGAAAACTTGATGCAGTAGTAAAAAATTATTTTTTACTTGAATCGATTGGCATGAGTGTTCCTACACATCCTCTGAGATCAAAAAAAGATGAACGATCAATGGAGATAATGGAGTCAACTACGAGCTATATCTCGAGTGAGAGACGTTGGGAAACTGGTTTGTTATGGAAGTTCTACCGAGTTGAATCGCCCGACTCATACCCGATGGCTCTAGAACGACTTAAGTGCCAAGAGGCAAAGGTGATGAAAGATTCAAAGTTAAAAGCTGTGCAGAGTTACAAAGAAAAGGGTTGATTGGTTGATTGGCTGCAGTGAGTAAACACTGCAGACATGATGCAATTAGCAACTACAGTCAAAAGAATCCATGCAGGTGGGTTTGAGATGCGGCACTGGTCATCGAATTTTGTTCGTGTGGCGCAAGCCCTGGACGACGAGTGCGAGCCGTTCGACACGACTATAGGCGCATGTACAGGGCTCAAGAAAAGGTTTTGGGCATGTGGTGGCAGCCTAGACCGGATCTGCTAACATTTGTGGTGAAGCCAAGACTTAATCGCACGAGCGTCAGCGGCTAAGCCAACGAAGCGGCAAGTTCTAAGTGTGGCTATGCCCATATTTGACGCACTCGGCCTTACAGGCCTCTTCAATGTGCGGGCCAGAATTATCATACAAAATATATGGCGATCTGGTGCTGCATGGAATGAGTTTATCAAAGACAACGACGCAACCTTGGCTGGAGCTGCTACCTAAATGGAATGAATTGAGTGTGCCAAGATGTACTCCTTTCTATTCCGTATCCCGACTCGAAAGATGTTCTCTACTGGATCCGATCTGATGCGTGCAAGAATGATCTGATGTTGAAACTGGCGTTGGGTACCCTCTGCCCAAAATGTAACAGATGACTTCACTAAATAGACTAAAACGCCAGATATAAATAGTACTACACGTTGGTTTCTTGGCCCAGTGTTCACAAAACTGGATGTGTTACAGTGGCCACAGACAGATATGGCTACTTGCATGAACACACATTTTCAAGTCAGTGTTGGCAAGCATTTCTCCCGTTCCTCTGCGATTTAGTAAACTAGAGAAGATGAGACTGGCACAACGACGTGTGCTAGACTTCTTGTGTTATAGTGAAGGAGCCACGTGGAACATTGATGCATAGTCTTTTGCAGCTGAAGTGCGCGATATATACCTGAGGTCATTATTTTCGTGTGTGGATAGTCAAAGCATGTGTTTTTGGCTGCATTTGCGAATCGTCTCGGCTATGATGTCTACATTAAGGTCTCGGTGAATAACTTCATTGGGAACATACCATGGAGCATTTGTGCTTATTCTTAATATTTTGTTATGCGCTCTCTGTATAACTTCATTATTAGGTTTGCTGGCTGTGCCACAAATTTCTGCACCTTATTTCTATATTGGGATGAACATATTAGAATTTTTTTGAAAAGCGTTAGTTTTGATTGTCTACCCAAAAGCCAGTAGACTTGTCCAAATCTATATCTCATTTCATTTCAGTTTTTAATTATATGGTCTTTCCAGATTAACTTAATGTCGATATTAACGCTTAGATATCTAGGGTAGTTGGAAGGGTTGATTTGGATGCCGTTAATTGCACTGGCCTACATGAGTTTTGCGAATGAGATGGGACCTAGTGTTTCCGAATGTATTTTTCGTGCTGAACACAAATCTGGGTTCAAAAACTTTCCATCACGTCACGTTTTCGAGAAAATAGAGGTTGAGTCCCCTGAAAACAGCGCACTAGGTCCTATCTTTTTCGCATCCAAAAAATTGTAATTTGCAGGGCAGTGATACGTTTTTTTCATTTTTTCCTCCACCCATAGACAAAAACACTCCCCCCTCTCTAAGGGCGCATACGAAGTTATATCACGACAGGGTTTTACCCCACAAATATTCAAAAACTGTCAAAAACGCTGTTTTTAGGGGTTTCAACCCCTATTTTCTCGAAAACGTGACGTGATGGAAAGTTTTTGAACCCAGATTCGTGTTCAGCATGAAAAATTCATTCGTGTTCATTCAGTGTAGTCAGTGTATTTATGATAGGACGTCAAAAGACATGTCAGACAAGAAATTTTTTAGCTCTAAGTAATGGCTACCTAGACCATCTTAGTTTGTCAGTCAAGCTTCCTAACTAGTAATGTGATATTGTTCATCACATTAGCCATTTGTGTGATTAGTTGTTTCATGATGGACTTCAACTTAGAAAGATTGTTGTGTTGTTCAGATGGTTTTTGGTTATTTCTTGTAGCTGGAAGCTGTAGTTTTGCTTTGGATTTGGTTTTCCATAGCTGTGGCTTCTACAAAGGATATTCCAAGTTGCATATGTCTATTAGTATCTGTACTAGAAGAAGGACTTGTTGTTGGCACTTTAGAAATATCTATGTTAGTCGACACACTTTTTTCCGTAGAGCAGGGAATCGGATTTTAAGCCCCTTGTAAACCATACAGCTTTTGTAGTTAGCAATGTGTTGCTCTCCATAAAGAGCACATTTAAAGTATAGTCTAGTCTAATGCATTAATTTCAAATTTTGTTATCAGCCTAGTACAGCATGAAGATTGATTTGATATTCTTAAAGGCCTAAGATCATCCACAGCAAAAAAAAAACGTTCTTGCTATGATTGGTCAATTTGGTTATCCAACCTTTTTGATTATTCTGTCCGCAGGAGAAACTAATTGGTCTGAATTTTTAGTAATCTTATCTAAAGCTGTGGACAACAGGAATATATCTGAAGAAGAAGCGGCCAGTCTTCAACCCATTGAAAAAGCACGACTGATAAGAACCGATCCAGTAACTTGTTCTATGTATTTTGACAATAGTCTTCGTCAACTTCTTAAACTTTTTAAAACTATATAAGTTGGAACATGAGATTGTAGATGCAGAATTTTAGAATAAGAGTTCTATTATTAAACGCACAATAAGCATGTTATTTTTATCTGGAGTTTTTCCACACATTCGTTTCACAGCCACATCGATAAACAAGCATCGATTATCACTGCACTGTTGTGTATGCGCAGTGAATGCGTTTGTTGTTGTCCTCTCGTGGAAGGTCAGCAAACATAATACTGCGATACGCAGCTGAATAATGATAATGCAGCAAGATAATTTATGACGTATCATTAACACAACATTAAGAAAAACTCAAATGCATTTATGACATTTTTTAGAAAGAAATCTAAAACGTACATGTATGATAAGAATAATTCTAAGATAATGTAAACGAAATCTGTTTTTAGTTCATAGTTTAATGTAAGAGAAATTGTATATAAACCCAAACATTTACCAAATAAATTGTCTTTCTTCAATAGGCAACCAATGACACTACTTGTCTTTTGAGCTCTTATTTAAGATTGAACGCAAGGATTCTAAGTTTCAAGTGCTTAGTTTTCTATCATCACAGTAAACACTAAGTACCAAGTACTTAGCGTATACTATCAAAAACATTCACTTAGGTGCATCTCAGGTTTCAAGTGCTTGAGCGTGCATACTAAGCATTGTATTATCCTTCCAATAGCGTTTAGTTGCACCACAAGTTACAAGTGCTTGTGAGTGAGTTACAATTATTCGTTTCCTTGCCTGGATATATACATTTTGGTGACCCCCGACTAAGAGATTCATTTGGCGAACTCTTACGAACACAAATTTAAGAAGTCAATATCCATCATTTGGATACTCAATAACAAACGGATAAATCCTTGAAAGTCAAGATAGACTAAGGATCCGTAATAGGGAGTAAATGATACAATAGATTGTACGTTTATTGATTCCCTACAAGAAATTAATTTTGTGTGACTATCTTTAGACCAATCTTCGGTTGTGAGTAGAGGCACAGCCAGTCCAAGACAAACTAAACTACCTCCAACGGGTCAAGATAAAACATATAATACAAGCACCAAATTAATTTATTTAAAAAAAAAATGGCTAATATTGAAAATTTATTTGTTGAACAAAACAGGATTGGAAATGAAATCCTGAATTTAATTCGAAACTATAAAAAAGACTCCCAGGATCGGAAGAGTCAAAAAGGTTATTTCGAAAACCGAATGCAACAGTTGCAGATATTGTGGGAGCAATTCGAAAAAGGACACAATGCGTTGAAAAATCATCCTGATATTCTTCAATATCAGCAGCATGAGTATTTTACCACTTTGTATTTCGATGAAATACAAAAAACATGCAATGAATACTCAAAAGTATTCACAGATTCTGTTAAGTTATTGACAGAAACTGCAGAAAATAGCTCGTTGATCGTACTCATCAGACGACAAGAAGCCATGCTGGCATCATTAGCCAGATTAATGGATCAAGAAAATCCAAACAAAGCCTCAGTAGAACGGTTATGGATTTTAATTGAATCACTCCATTTTGATATATTCGGAAGTCATAAAAATCCACAAGAGCATGGATATGATTTGAATATGTACATTCAAGCCGAATCAGCAGTAAATAAGCTGCAAGGATCTCCACAAGCTGCATCTATAAAAACACAAATGGTACCTCAACAGCCATTAGTTCATCTGCCAAAAATAGCCATCCCAAAATTTGAGGGTGACTACACCAAATGGCAACAATTTCATGACATTTTTAAGAAAATGATTCATGAAGCTCAATTGTCATCAATTGAGAAAATGTGGTATTTGAAAACAAATATCTCAGGTGAAGCAGAAAGATTAATTCGTCACCTCTCACTGACAGAGAGCAATTATGAAACTGCCTGGACAACATTGAAGGATCGTTTTGATAATAAACGTATCATAACGTCAGTATTGTTCCAGAAGCTCTTTGATCATCCTCCGATAAGCAATGAATGCAATCAAATCAAGGATTTTCATGACACGATAAAGGAATCGTTGTCAGCATTGCAAAATATTAATATTGATACAAGTACATGGGATCCAATATTAGTATATTTGCTTACAAAAAAGCTCGATAAGCATAATCACATGTTATACGAGCAATCGACATCAAATTCACGAGATCTTCAACCATTGACTGGACTTATTTCCTTCCTTGAACAACGGTTCAGAGCATTGGAAGCATTTGGTCGAAAGGATAAGCCCATTGAAAAAGTCAAGAAGATCACAACCGCTACAACAGCAAAACCATTTATTTGTAAATTCTGCAACAAAAAAGTCATCCATTGTATCGCTGTGACCGTTGAAGAATCGGCACAGGTATTGGGTGCAAAAACAACGCCTTTGTATAAATTGCTTTAGGAATGACCATCAAGCAAGAACTTGCACTTGGAGAAGCTGCACAAAGTGTGATAAAAAACATAACACGTTGCTTCATTTAGAAGTTAAAAAGGATCTTACAGAACCAAAATTGGTGGCTGCAACAAATAATAAAAAATCGGAAGACTATGTTCTTTTGGCAACAGCTAGAGTCATTATCGAAGGAAATAATGGTTTAGCTGGCGAGTTTCGAGCACTTTTAGATTCGGGTTCTCAAGTAAATCTGATATCTGAAAGAGTTATAAAAAAGTTAGCCATTAAAACATCAAACTCTTCGCTAAGCATTGAAGGTATTGGTGGTAAGGCAAAATCATCATCAGCTCGAACAAACGTCACACTTAAATCTCGTCATGGAGATTATACAACTCGTTTGGAGGCATTCGTTCTGTCACGCATTATAAATGATCAACCGACACAGCACATAGAAAAAAATCTTTGTCAACTGCCAGAAGATCTACAGTTAGCTGATCCAAAATTTAACCAACCGGGAAAAATTGATTTGCATTTTCTGATGAAACCAGAACAAATTAATTTGAGAAGCCATCAACCAATATTCCAAAACACGAAATTGGGATGGGTGGTTATTGGCAAAATTAAAACTTTTGGGCCCGGAAGAGCGACCTGTGCTGTTTTCTCTACGGATGAATTATTGGAACGTTTCTGGAAATTAGATGAGTTAAACACAGCAGAGCCTCAACGAACAACTGTGGAATCTCAGTGCGAAAAGCATTTTCAACATAAGTACAACTGGCACAAGATGGCAAATTTATTGTACGTCTTCCGTTTTCTGAAACCGTTGATGCACTTGGAGATTCACGAGAGATTGCTACTAGAAGATTGCCTCGGACGGCTTCAGGATCCTGGTCTTCGTGTCGAGTATACCAAATTCATGGCAGATTACGAATCCCTCGGTCACATGAAGAAGTTAAGGCATGGTGAGCTGCCATTAAAACATTATTTTATGCCTCATCATTGTGTGCTGAAACCACACAGCACCACCACTAAGTTACGAGTAGTTTTTGATGCTTCCTCAAAAACATCGTCAGGCAAATCACTAAATGACATTTTACATGCAGGCCCTACGGTACAAAGCGAACTGTTTTCAATTTTGCTACGTTTTAGAATGCATAAATATGTATTCACCGCCGCCAGAAAAATGTATCGGCAAATCTGGATCAATCCTGCTGATCAGTATCATCAACTGATTATGTGGAGAGAGAAACTGACAGACGACATATGTTATTATCGATTAAAAACAGTAACATATGGAAATACATCAGCACCGTACTTAGCAACAAAATGTCTACAGCATTTGGCGATTCAAAAGAAAAACGATTACCCTTTGGGAGCTAAGGCTTTACTAGATGATTTTTATGTAGATGATTGTTTAACTGGATCTGACAACATAATGGACGCAATAGAAATTCAGCGACAACTAAAAATAATGTTGTCTGGTGCTGGTTTTAATTTACGTAAATGGTGCGCAAATCATCACCAACTATTAACAAATATCCCTGCAGAAGATAAAGATATTGAGTTAAACTTTGACTCATCCGAGATAAATACGACAAAAACTTTGGGTATGATTTGGAACCCAAAATCTGATCAACTTTGTGGCAAGGTACAAATTGATACCAACATCGCCGTTACCAAGAGAAGCATCTGTTCCGATTTAGCTCGAATATTTGATCCACTCGGTCTTTTTGCTCCAGTAGTAGTACGAGGGAAAATATTTATGCAAGAGCTATGGCATCGCAAATTAGACTGGGATGATAAAATTTCAGGCCAGCTGGAGGCTGAGTGGCATGCTTACAGAAAGGACTTGATTAATCTTAACCGAGCAACAATTAAAAGGCATGTCAGCAATGGAGAAGTTGCAGTAAGCCAACAAATTCACATATTTGTTGACGCGTCTGAAAAGGCGTATGGAGCTGCTGCATATATTAGATCTGTCCACAAAAATAAAAAGGTGACAGTCCAGTTACTATGTGCGAAGTCAAGAGTTGCACCAGTCGAAAGGCAGACGTTACCACGTCTAGAGCTCTGTGCAGCAGAATTAGGAGCTCAACTCTTAGCAAGAGTCCAAAAGGTCATAAAGCTACAAAATTCCACAGCGTTCTTATGGTCTGATTCTGAAATTGTTTTGTATTGGATACACGCTACTGCATCATCTTTTCATACATTCGTAGCAAACCGAGTAGCTAAAATCCAACAGAACACGTCTTCGGCCCAATGGAGACATGTCAAATCTAGCGAGAATCCAGCAGATATTCTTTCAAGAGGAACATCCGTCAAAAGTGGTTTTTTGAAAATGGTATGTGGTTACATGGTCCATTATATCTATATGGATCTGAAGCAAATTGGCCAGCAAAATTCAAGGCTAATCCTGATAAAATCATAAGTAATTTGGAGAAAAAGATTACGACTTCAAAGGTTACTATGATAACAACACAATCAGAAGATTTAATATATACCATAAATCATGGAAATTCCTTCCGGCGATTACAACGAATCGTGGTATATATTTTGCGTTTTAAGACCAAACAAGCGGGTCAAATTACACAGGATGAACTCGAATACGCCTTGAAGGTGATTGTAAAATGCATGCAAGAAGCAGATTTTAAAAATGACATAATGCATCTCAAAAAGGAAAATTCAGTCCAGAATAAAAGTGCATTAAAAAGTTTGACTCCATTTATGGATGAAAATTCTGTTATGAGAGTCGGTGGACGGCTGGAACAATCAATGCTATCGTTTGACGCAAAACATCAAATGCTATTGCCATACAACGATCCTCTTGTCAAAATACTTTTAAGAGAATTGCATGAAGATAACATGCACTGCGGAGCCCAAGGTTTATTAGCTAAATCTCGCCAAAGATTTTGGATAATTAATGGGAAAACAATGGCAAGAAGTATAGTCAAGCACTGCGTACATTGCAACAAAATGCAACCAAAAATGCTGCAACATCTTCCACCATTAAGAGTTACTCAAGCGCGACCATTTTTAAATTCAGGCGTCGATTATTGCGGTCCGTTCTCTATTCATTATAAAATAAGAGGAAAACGACCACATAAGGCTTACATTGCCGTGTTTTGCTGTTTCGCTACAAGGGCTATTCATTTGGAATTTGTCAGCGATTTGACGACAGATGCATTTTTGGCAGCATTATGTCGTTTTATAAGTCGACGAGGCAAATGCAAAACTCTGCATTGTGACAACGCCACTAATTTTGTTGGAGCATTTAACAAATTAAAGGAGCTAGAGCAGATAATATTTTCAACAGAAGCAAAGGAGAAAATTGTTAATGAATGTAACAATAAAGGAGTTGAATTTCGATTTATTCCGCCGAGATCACCTCACTTTGGCGGACTATGGGAAGCAGCAGTGAAATCAGCCAAACGTCTGCTGGAGAACAACGTGGATACATCGTCTCTAACTTACGAAGAATTAGAAACGGTTGTAGTTGAGATAGAAGCCATATTAAACTCAAGGCCTATAACACCTATCTCAAACGATCCTAATGATATCTCAGCTCTCACACCTGGACATTTCCTGATAGGGGAACCATTAACAGCACAGGCAGACAGATCTCAGACAGACAAAAAACTGTCTCTAGGGCAGAGATGGGAACAAGTTTCTAGATTGAAATATGCATTCTGGCAGCAGTGGTATGAAGAATATTTACAACAGCTCCAGCAAAAACAAAAATGGACAAAATCCTTTAACAACCTTAAGGAAGGAACATTGGTCGTAATTAAGGAAGACAACGTTCCAATACGACAATGGCCACTGGGGCGAGCCATTAAATTATATCCCGGAGCCGATGGATATGTACGAGTAGCAGATTTGAAAACTGAACGAGGAATTTTCAAACGCTCAATTCAACATTTAGCGCCAATTATGCCAGAAAGTGAGCAAACAAGAACTCATGAACCTGATGAGGATCCACCCGAGCCTGCAAAGAAACAACGGACGTCAACCGGGGCATATCTATGGACAACGATGCTCATAACGTTGCTACTACTTCCTTTGGCAATGGCCTCTCCACTGGTTCAAGTGACAAAGTTTTCATCTCAACCAGGCATTTTCTTTGAAGGCATTGGAGCAACAAGACTTGCTATCAGTGATTGGCATGTAATAGTGTATTATGATTTGGAGCCTTATCGACAAGATTTAGAAACATTCATCAACGGAACAAGAGCACTACAAGACATATGTTCGAAATTACCAAAAATCGCCACTTGTTCTAGTACGGCTCAGCATTTTATTCATACGGAAGCTGAAATAAAGTTGGACAATGAATTGTTAATTAAGCATCGCCATCGCAGAGCGGCATTGGATATAATCGGAAACATTGCGCGTGGTTTGTTTGGAGTACTGGACTCTAATTACGCAGAAGAAATGTCGAAAACGATACAAAAGGTTGAAGGCAATGAAGATTATTTGTTGGATTTGCTTAAAAATCAAACGTCAGTAATTGACTCAACCATAAATATAATGAAGAGAAACGAAAACATAACAAATTTTCGTCTATCACAGATACAGCAGCAATTGCAAGATATAGCATCGGCAATAGAACCAAATCGCATTTTCCAGTGGTATATCACTTTGACGACTCAGCTAACAATTATCGCATCTAATTTGCAAAGAATTCAGAATCAAATCTTAGATGTACTCACTGATGCCAGACATAACAAAATTAGCCCATCATTATTAACGGCGCAGCAATTAAGAGCACAACTCGAACAAATGCGTATTCATTTAAAACCAGGACAAATGCTTCCAATAAAAGATGAAGACGTACTTCAACTGTATAAGTTGTTAAAGGTGGAAGGCACAGTCACTCAAGACCATCTTGTATTCAAGGTGACTATTCCAATAGTAACTGGATACCAATCAATTAACTGATTTAAGCTTACAACGATTCACATACCAACCTATCCATGTAACAACAAAACATCTGAACAATGTAAACTCGAAGACACAAACAAATCGTTTGTATGGTTTCCATTGCGCCATAAAAACAGATGGATTTTTGGAACAAACTCAAAACTTGAAATGTCAACGGTTTGTGACGGATATGACACATACAATGGATTGATGTTACGCTTGACGCCAGCTGTACCATTCGAAACCAACAAATTACAGTAACTGGATATAGCTCAACAACACGATCAGTACGACTATCTTATGCTCGATTCAGTCAAAATAATCCAGGGTCGACTAAAAGGTCTCCACTCATCATCACTACCATGCCAGACAGCCACGATGAGTTATCACGTTTGCAAGAAAAACTTCACAAAAATTTGAAATTACCATTTGAAAACTTGGAGAATCAAGGTCATCACATCATCTCATACATAGCACTTGGATTTTCACTAGCAGCGATATTATTTCTCTTCATCAGACTAATTATCGCAAGGAAGAAGAAACAAGCAGCAACCAAAACCAACACACGTGATGTAGAACAACTGCCATTATCAACATTCAACACCATCAACTCTACGCAGCCAACATCGATTTCTTTTAATATAAGCTAGGGTTGAATAAATATTCAACCGGGCGGGAGAATGTAGAATCTTAGAATAAGAGTTCTATTATTAAACGCACAATAAGCATGTTATTTTTATCTGGAGTTCTTCCACACATTCGTTTCACAGCCACATCGATAAACAAGCATCGATTATCACTGCGAATGCGCAGTGAATGCGTTTGTTGTTATCCTCTCGTGGAAGGTCAGCAAACATAATACTGCGATACGCAGCTGAATAATGATAATGCATCAAGATAATTTATGACGTATCATTAACACAACATTAAGAAAAACTCAAACGCATTTATGACATTTTTTAGAAAGAAATCTAAAACGTACATGTATGATAAGAATAATTCTAAGATAATGTAAACGAAATCTGTTTTTAGTTCATAGTTTAATGTAAGAGAAATTGTATATAAACCCAAACATTTACCAAATAAATTGTCTTTCTTCAATAGGCAACCAATGACACTACTTGTCTTTTGAGCTCTTATTTAAGATTGAACGCAAGGATTCTAAGTTTCAAGTGCTTAGTTTTCTATCATCACAGTAAACACTAAGTCCCAAGTGCTTAGCGTATACTATCAAAAACATTCACTTAGGTGCATCTCAGGTTTCAAGTGCTTGAGCGTGCATACTAAGCATTGTATTATCCTTCCAATAGCGTTTAGTTGCACCACAAGTTACAAGTGCTTGTGAGTGAGTTACAATTATTCGTTTCCTTGCCTGGATATATACAGTAGACTTTTATTGGAGGGTAGAGCTTCAGCATACAAAATGCTCACAAATTTGACAGCAACGCTGACGTTTAAAATATTTAACATATTGTATATTTTGTAGATAGCTTCATTATAACGGGCGGAGACAATTTGGAGTCCGCTCATTACATCGCTCTTTTAATTATACTGCTATAAGAACAAGTGTATATCAAACAACGACAGAGGCTGTGCCGAGCGATGATGGAATATAGCAAGAACTCGCAAAAAAATGCAACAACAGGATTTACGCCGAACTTGCTTGTATTAAGTTTTGAATAAAAAGATTTGAGTAGCTGAGTTGAGAATTAGCAGCTTAAGTGGAAGAACCGATTCGCCAGAAAACATAAATTACCGTCGATGTACAATGAAGGTGACTTAGTGATAATTCGTCACCCACCGGTCTCACTGGTGAATCCAATAAGTTGGAACCATTGTTTAATGGACCGTACATAATTGCTAAACTTTTGGAGAGGGACCGCTATCTAGTTGTGCATTTTTAAGAACAGAATTTCGCAATGTAGGTACAGTAATCTCTTATCGGCAGATAACATCAAGCCAAGGTACAGCTTAATTCTCGAACTAGAATCAGGGTTCAATGCAGGACCAGAAGCGGAGTCGTGTGATAAGTCATCAGGAGAAACTGAGCTCTGAAGATACGATACGAAGAGTACGACAGCTAAGCGAGAGAGAAAACTGGTACGGTGCAGTTTTCATTGGGAATTTAACTTGAACAAACATATGGAAGATATAAGGTCCACTTTAAACATAACAGTGCTATGCCTCCCCATTTAAGAGAATAACCAAAAACGTCATATCTCAAAAATTGATTGACGCAGCTAGTTGACTTTTAGTATGTATGTATCGTACTAAAATTATTAATAAATTACTATGAATTCCGTTTCATGATAACAATGTGAACTTACGGCCGAAATTGGCGGGTTGCGTGCTTTCGTCGAATTGTCAGTCTGCATTTCCTGCGATATACTTACATATGTAAATAGAATTAGGAAAAATATATTCAAATGAAATTGGGCAGTAAATTAAATTTAGTACATATATAAAAGGCACCGGAACAATAATATTCATTGGGAAAATTTGCTATGTCATCCTCCAACATAATAGAAAGACAAAAAAAATTTAACTTTGGGTGAACCAAGGCTTTAATACCACTCACACACAGTTTCAGGCAGTGAACTTAACAGGTGTATAGGATAAAATATTTGTAAAATCTGTTTTTTTTTTGTAATTTCATTTTTATTACACCTGTCATTTAGACAGTATGTAAATATTATAGTGTTTGATTGGAATACAGAAAGTTGGACCAGAGTTATAAAATTCATGTTACTACATTAATATAATAATACATTAAAACAAATTTAACATTAAATTTATATAAAGTTATTCAAGTTTCTTATGTGACTAGAATTCCCTGTAGACCAGATCCGCGGGGGTAACACGTTTCAATCGTTTGTTTTGTTGTCCTTCTGTGCGCGATATACGCCTGAGGTCATTATTTTTGTGTGTGGAAAGTCGAAGCATGTGTTTTTGGCTGCATTTGCGAATCGTCTCGGCTATGGTGTCTACATTAAGGTCTCGGTGAATAACTTCATTGGGAACACACCATAGAGCATTTGTGCTTATTCTTAATATTTTGTTCTGCGCTCTCTGTATAATTTCAATATTAGGTTTGCTTGATGTGCCCCAAATTTCTGCCCCAATTTCTACATCGGGATGAACATATTAGAATTTTGTTGTAAAGCGTTAGTTTTGATTGTCTACCCAAAAGCCAGTAGACTTGTCCAAATTTATACCTCATTTCGTTTCGGTGTTTAATTATTTGGTAATTCCAGATTAATTTAATATCGATATTAAAGCCCAGATATCTAGCGTAGTTGGAAGGGTTGATTTGGATGCTGTGAATTGCCCTGGCCTACATGAGTTTTGCGAATAAGATGGGACCTGGTGTTTCGGAATGGATTTTTCGTGCTGAACACGAATCTTCAAAAACTTTCCAGCACGTCACGTTTTCGAGAAAATAGGGGTTGAGTCCTCTAAAACAGCGCACTAGGTCCTATCTTTTTCGCATCCAAAAAATTGGAATTTGCAGGGACAGCAGGACATTTTTTGTTCATTTTTTCTGCTGCAAGCACAAATTCATCGACACAGCAGAGCACCGCGCATATTAGTGAATATGTGAAAACAAACGGTGTAGTGTAAAATCTTTTGGACGGATGGTTTTTCAATAACACGACCAATGGTATAGCGAAACATAAGTACAGATCGTTCAAAGGAATCATGGGCAGCACTTGGTCTGGTCCTATAGTAGTGTCATCAACAATTTACAATGGAATTACGCCGTTTCAAACATATGCGTTTCGTATCGTTTCAGATATATGCAGCTGCCACAGTACGCCAGTACGAGTACAAGGTTCATGGGCGCAGCGCCTACGTGTTGAACGTTATCATCGGCACAAATAGCTGCGCGTCATATTATCAGTGTTTGAATTTGCTTGACTATTTTCAATGCATTTGTAATTGCTTAACTACGACTACGAAAAAGAAGTCAGTTTAGTTTAGTAAGCATTTGAAAACGCAGTTGTTTATTTTGATGAAAGAAATGTAAGTGAAGCAAAAGTTTTTGTGCTGTTGCTATTTTGAAGTCAGCAATTCAAACACTGCATATTATCAGTAGAGATTTATCAATATTTGCCTGCAAGCCAGCTACTCTTCATCAGCAAGTTTGGACCATGGAAAGATGCAGATTTAGCAATGAGGAGAATGTCATCAGATTACAGAAGTGTCTTAAAGGTAAGTCGTTAGATGCAGTACGCGGAAAACTCATGATTACTGCCCTATGTTATTTGCACTTTAAGAATTATGTATACAGTTCATGTAACTCTGCAACAAAATCTACGAGAAGCACCGGCTATAAAACCAAATAATTTGGATTCTGCTATACGACTGGCATTGGCCGTGCAGAACTACTGCGCTACAATGTTCGCCATTGGTCTACGAAATTATTTGAATGATCCTGCGCTGCTGAACGAGTTAGTTGCTAAACTGCCGAGCGACATGAAATTGGAATGGGGCAGGCATCGTTTGTCAACTGGTAGTGCTAATCTAGCCACATTTGACAATTGGCTTCTCAACATGGCGTTGTGCGCCAGTAGGGTTACGTCATATGAAGTGCAGCATACGAAAAGCGAAAGAAAGAATAAAGGTCGAGTGCTGGTTCATAGCGTGGTGGACGACCACGAAAGCTGCGTGAGTGGACGACTACGGACTAGAGAAAGCTTCATGTTATCATTGCGATAGAAGCACCAATTGGACGAGTGTGACGACTTTCGTATACTAAGTGTAAACCAGAGTTGGAAACTTGTAAAAAGCAAGCTCTTAGTTTTTGCTGTTTTAAGCAGCATCTTATACGACAATGCAAAGCTAAGAAATAGTGCGGCGTCGACGGGTGCAAGGCAGTACACCATTCGCTTTTGCCTTCAGCTGCTACGCTCGACTGCAATGACGCCAAGACGACCAATTTTCCAAACATGATGAGCCTACAATTCTGTTCCACGGAAAATGTGCATAAAATGCACTTTGTGCCAATAACGCTTTATGACAAGGTGCGCAATATGCATACATATGCGTTAATAGACGAAGGTGCTGCATGTACGCTTATAGAAAAGACACTGGCGGACGAGCTACAATTGGATGGTCCTTCAGAGTAGCTATGTTTACAGGCGACGTGACACAAACTGATTCAGCCTCCAATGCAGTAATTGTAGTAGTTTCGGCAAGAAGTTACAAGGCGCATCAGTATGTACTAAAAGGAGTGCGTGCATTGGAATGCTTGGATCTTCCCGTGCAAACTGTCAGCGAAGAGCTTCTACATAAGCGAGACTATTTGAAAGCAATTCCAATTCAGCCTTATAGCAAGGCACAGATCATTATCGGTCTGGATAATGTTAAGTTGAATGTGCCCCTGGAGCTGTGTGAATCTGTATATGATGATGTCATTGATGTGCGCTGCAGGCTGGGATGGTCTGTATACGGCCAGCACAGCGCTGAAGATACAGCAACACTGCGTGTGCTGCATATTTGTCCATGCAATGATGTAAACGGTATACGAAAACTGGATGAAGTAGTAAAAAATTATTTTGAGTGTGCCAAGATGTATTCCTTTGGTGTTTTGTGCAAAGAGAGTGCAGATGCACACATTTGTCGACGCCAGTATTAACGCGTACGCTGCATTGGTATTTATACGCGCTGAGCATGGCGATTAAATAAGATGCTCAGTTGGTGACATCGAAAACCCGTGTTGAACCTTTGAGGGCCATTTCGATACCACGAATGGAGTCAGCGTGCCAGTTTCAACAATTTGCTGCGCTGTGAATCGGTTAGATTTTGGAAGGATCTAATGTTGAAACTAGCGTTGGGTACCCTCTGCCTAAAACGTAACAGATGACGGCACTAAATGGACTAAAACGCCAGATATAAATAGTACTACACGTTGGTTTCTTGGCCCAGCAAGATGAAGAACGAAATATTTTCAAGTCAGTTTTGGCATGCATTTCTCCCGATCCTCTGCGATTTAGTAACCTAGAGAAGATGAGACCGGCACAACGACGTGTGAAGTGCAACTATGAGGTGGACAACGTGATGATACGTTTCTGCCAGGGGGAGGAGTTTTCCAATGAGATCAGCTGCCTGAAGTCTGAGCGCGGTATATTAGAACACAAAACTATGTTGTTCAAATACTTTCCCTTCCTGGACGAGATGGGTGTACTTTATGTTCCGAATCGACATTCGAAATCAGCGTAAAGCATCCAATAATTGTTCCCAGACGACATAGGGTGATTTATCTAGTGGTTGAGTTTTAAAACCGTAGGTACCATCTGCAAAACGAAATAGTGGTTAACGAGTTGTGTCAACGTTACTGGATTTGTGGTCTGCGATCTATGGCGAGAGAAGTTGTGTGAGCCTGCCCAGTATCCTCCAACATAATAGAAAGATAAAATAAAATTTAACTTCGGGTGAACCAAGGCTTTAATACCACTCACACAAAGTTTCAAGCAGTGAACATAACAGGTGTATAGGATAAAATATTTGTAAAATTTGTTTTTTTTTTAATTTCCTTTTCATTCCTGTCATTTAGACATTAGGTAATTATTATAGTGTTTGATTGGAATACAGAAAGTTGGACCAGAGTTATAAGATTCATGTTACTACATTAATATAATAATACATTAAAATAAATTTAACATTAAATTTATATAAAGTTATTCAAGTTTCTTATGTGACTAGAATTGCCTGTAGACCAGATCCGCGGGGGTAACACGTTTCAATCGTTTGTTTTGTTGTCCTTCTGTGCGCGATATACGCCTGAGGTGTGTGGAAAGTCGAATCATGTGTATGTGGCTGCATTTACGAATCGTCTCGGCTATGGTGTCTACATTAAGGTCTCGGTGAATAACTTCATTGGGAACACACGACGGAGCATTTGTGCTTATTCTTAATATTTTGTTCTGCGCTCTCTGTATAATTTCAATATTAGGTTTGCTTGCTGTGCCCCAAATTTCTGCATTTCTTATTTATATATCGGGATTAACATATTAGAATTTTGTTGTAAAGCGTTAGTTTTGATTGTCTACCCAAAAGCCGGTAGACTTGTCCAAATTTATACCTCATTTAATTTAATGTCGATATTAAAGCCCAGATATCTAGCCTAGTTGGAAGGATTGATTTGAATGCCGTGCACTAGGTCCTATATTTTTCGCATCCAAAAAATTTGAATTTGCAGGGCAGTGATACCTTTTTTTTCATTTCACCCATAGACAAAAACACACCCCCTCTCTAAGGGCGCATACGAAGTTATATCACGTCAGGGTTTTACCCCACAAATATTCAAAAACTGCCAAAAACGCTGTTTTTAGGGGTTTCAACCCCTATTTTCTCGAAAACGTGACGTGATGGAAAGTTTTTGAACCCAGATTCGTGTTCAGCATGAAAAATTCATTCGTGTTCATTCAGTGTAGTCAGTGTATTTATGATAGGACGTCAAAAGACATGTCAGACAAGAAATTTTTTAGCTCTAAGTAATGGCTACCTAGACCGTCTTAGTTTGTAAATCAAGCTTCCTAACTAGTAATGTGATATTGTTCATCATATTAGCCATTTGTGTGATAAGTTGTTTCATGATTGACTTCAACTCAGAAAGATCGTTGTGTTGTTCAGATGGTTTTTGGTTATTTCTTGTAGCTGGAAGCTGTAGTTTTGCTTTGGATTTTGTTTTCCAAAGGATATTCCAAGTTGCATAGGTCTATTAGTATCTGTACTAGAAGAAGGATTAGTTGTTGGCACTTTAGAAATATCTAAGTTAGTCGACACACTTTTTTCCGTAGAGCTAGGAATCGGATTTTAAGCGCCTTGTAAACCATACAGCCTTTGTAGTTAGCAATGTGTTGCTCTCCATAAAGAGCACATTTGATTTCTTTAGTACTTAAAGTACAGTCTAGTCTAATGCATTAATTGCAAATTTTGTTATCAGCCTAGTACAGCATGAAAATGGATTTGATATTCTTAAAGGCCTAAGATCATTCACAGCACATTGGGAGGCAAAAAAAAAACGTTCTTGCTATGATTCGTCAATTTGGTTATCCAACCTTTTTCACTATTCTGTCCGCAGGAGAGACATAGTGGTCTGAATTTTTAGTAATCTTATCTAAAGTCGTAGACAACAGGGATATATCTGAAGAAGAAGCGGCCAGTCTTCAACCCATTGAAAAAGCACGACTGATAAGAACCGATCCAGTAACTTGTTCTATGTATTTTGACCATAGTCCCCGTCAACTTCTAAAGCATTTTAAAACTATATAAGTTGGAACATGAGATTGTAGACCATTATTGGAGGGTAGAGCTTCAGCATACAAAGTGCTCACAAATTTGAAAGCAACGCTGACGTTGAAAATATTTAACATATTGTATATTTTGTAGATAGCTTCATTATAACGGACGGAGACAATTTGGAAGTAGCAGATGGCATAGACTATCAGCGGCATAAACATACTCGCTCTTGTAACATGGAGCTTCGCAAGACATATTCAGTTTTAAGATGCCGCACCCACCCCTTACTGATGGTACTGTAGACATTAAAGCTCATAGGACACTTTATAGAAAAATAAAAGAGGTCTTAGAACTGGCATTCCTCTAATGGTTTCGAAAGCTTCTTAACACATGAAGATACAGCTTTACGATTAAGTTTAAAAAGGGCTCAAATTTTTCTTAACATAAAATTTTCTGACAGAATGCTTAACTCATATAATGCAGAATGCTGCGAGGCATGTTAAAATTGTTTAAACAAAACTCGCGCACCGCTCAATTTGTCATAACTTCAATTTGTCTATCCGTCTATATCTAACGTTCCTCTCACATAGTCATACAAATGAAAACGGTTTCTTGTCCGCACTCCGGCGCTTCGACTCGAAACAATTTAAAGTTTCTGCAAATTGCCAATAAACGGTTCCTTGCATGCTTTCTCGCTCCACCAGGTGGAAAGAACATTTCATAAGATAACATAAAAGAACAGCAGGGCTGCAGCTTAAGAATAAAGTTTGTCATTGAGTGTGCGGTAGCAAAGTGGCGAAGCGGAGCACAAATGTAAGATTATAATAACAGTTTGTAATTAATTTAATTAATTATTTGAAATAAAGACTTCAGCGAATTACATCTTATCGCATCGTATGTTCAATATTGGAGGTTGTATTGATTTAACGTGGTTGATTGTATGCTAGGATTATTATTTAAAAATCGCCCTGCTAGGCGTTACGTACGCGTCAACATTCTGAAATATTTATGTGGACAACATATTTGCCGCTTACGGTGCTACAAAGTGGATATTAAGAAATATTTGAGTTTGTCGTAAAAACTTGTACCACGCCGCTATAGGTAACACAATGGCGGATGATGGAAAGGCAGATGTAGTTGGAGAAGATTTGACAGTACAGCACGTTGTGGTGACTAATCAAAGTCCAATGGCACCTTCAGCGAGTACGACCATCGTTATACCCTACACAATTGTAGATCAAGTAGGTAGTATCGCGCCTAGCTAAGGCAATTTGGTACACGCTTCGGGAAATCATGCGGACTGTTTTCCTGTGTGAAAACAAACGGTATACTCTATAAGCTTTTGGACGGATTGTTTTTCAATAACACTGTATAGAATAACGATAGTATAGTATAGCGAAACATAAGTACAGATCGTTCAAAGGAATCATGGGCAGCACTTGGGCTGGGCCTAGAGTAGTGTTATCAACAATTCACAATGGAATTACGCCGTTTCAAACAAGTTCAGATATATGCAGCTGCCACAGTACGCCAGTGCGAGTACACAGTTCATGGGCGCAGCGCCTACGTGTTGAACGTTATCATCGGCACAAATAGCTGCGCGTCATATTATCAGTGTTTGAATTTGTTTGACTATTTTCAATGCATTTGTAATTGCTTAACTACGACTACGAAAAAGAAGTCAGTTTCGTTCTGTACAACATGTTTAGTAAGCATTTGAAAACGCAGTTGTTTATTTTGATGAAAGAAATGTAAGTGAAGCAAAAGTTTTTGTGCTGTTGCTATTTTGAAGTCAGCAATTCAAACACTGCATATTATCAGTAGAGATTTATCAATATTTGCCTGCAAGCCAGCTACTCTTCATCAGCAAGTTTGGACCATGGAAAGATGCAGATTTAGCAATGAGGAGAATGTCATCAGATTACAGAAGTGTCTTAAAGGTAAGTCGTTAGATGCAGTACGCGGAAAACTCATGATTACTGCCCTATGTTATTTGCACTTTAAGAATTATGTATACAGTTCATGCCACTCTGCAACAAAATCTACGAGCAGTACCGGCTATAAAACCAAATAATTTGGATTCTGCTACACGACTGGCATTGGCCGTGCAGAACTACTGCGCTACAATGTTCGCCATTGGTCTACAAAATTATTTGGATGATCCTGCGCTGCTGAACGAGTTAGTTCCTAAACTGCCGAGCGACATGAAATTGGACTGGGGCAGGCCTCGTTTATCAACTGGTAGTGCTAATCTAGCCACATTTGACAATTGGCTTTTCAACATGGCGTTGTGCGGAAGTATGGTTACGTCATATCAAGTGCAGCATACGAAAAGCGAAAGAAAGAATAAAGGTCGAGAGCTGGTTCATAGCGTGGTGGACGACCACGAAAGCTGCGTGAATGGACGACTACGGACTAGAGAAAGCTTCATGTTATCATTGCGATAGAAGCACCAATTGGACGAGTGTGACGACTTTCGTATACTAAGTGTAAACCAGCGTTGGAAACTTGTAAAAAGCAAGCTCTTTGTTTTTGCTGTTTTAAGCAGCATTTTATACGGCAATGCAAAGCTAAGACATAGTGCGGCGTCGACGGTTGCAAGGCAGTACACCATTCGCTTTTGCCTTCAGCTGCTACGCTCGACTGCAATGACGCCAAGACGACCAATTTTCCAAACATGATGAGCCTACAATTCTGTTCCACGGAAAATGTGCATAAAATGCACTTTGTGCCAATAACGCTTTATGACAAGGTGCGCAATATGCATACATATGCGTTAATAGACGAAGGTGCTGCATGTACGCTTATAGAAAAGACACTGGCGGACGAGCTACAATTGGATGGTCCTTCAGAGTAGCTATGTTTACGCTGGACAGGCGACGTGACACAAACTGATTCAGCCTCCAATGCAGTAATTGTAGTAGTTTCGGCAAGAAGTCACAAGGCGCATCAGTATGTACTAAAACGAGTGCGTACATTGGAATGCTTGGATCTTCCCGTGCAAACTGTCAGCGAAGAGCTTCTACATAAGCGAGAACATATGAAAGCAGTTCCAATTCAGCCTTATAACAAGGCACAGATCATTATCGGTCTTGATAATGTTAAGTTGAATGTGCCCCTGGAGCTGCGTGAATCTGTATATGATGATGTCATTGCTGTACGCTGCAGGCTGGGATGGTCTGTATACGGCCAGCACAGCGCTGAAGATACAACACTGCGTGTGCTGCATATTTGTCCATGCAATGATGTAAACGGTATACGAAAACTGGATGAAATAGTAAAAAATTATTTTGAGCCAAGATGTATTCCTTTGGTGTTTTGTGCAAAGAGAGTGCAGATGCACACATTTGTCGACGCCAGTATTTTCAAGTCAGTTTTGGCATGCATTTCTTCCGATCCACTGCGGTTTAGTAATATAGAGAAGATGAGAGCGGCACAACGACGTGTGAAGTGCAACTAAGAGGTGGACAACGTGATGATACGTTTCTGCCAGGAGAAGGAGTTTTCCAATGAGATCAGCTGCCTGAAGTCTGTGCGCGGTATATTAGAACACAAAACTATGTTGTTCAAATACTTTCCCTTCCTGGACGAGATGGGTGTACTTTATGTTCCGAATCGACATTCGAAATCAGCGTAAAGCATCCAATAATTGTTCCCAGACGACATAGGGTGATTTATCTAGTGGTGGAGTTTTAAAACCGTAGGTACCATCTGCAAAACGAAATAGTGGTTAACGAGTTGTGTCAACGTTACTGGATTTGTGGTCTGCGATCTATGGCGAGAGAAGTTGTGTGAGCCTGCCCAGTACGCATCATACGTCGGGCTCGACTGAGCAGATTGTATATCACAGCACTTGCAGCTGTTCACTTATACCGAGGTCGACTTTTTTGGCCCTATCGAAATTGCAGTGGGTTGGCGTCACGAGAAACTCTGGGCGTACATTTTACGTGCCTCACAGTAAGTGCCGTACATTTGGACATTACAGTATCACTTTCTACCGACTCAGTCCTATTCGTGCTCAAGCAATTCGTGAGTCGACGCGGCGTACCGCGGTGAATGCTATCCGATAATGGCACCAATTTTAGAGGAGCGAGTAAAATTTTATAAGAAGAAAAGCAGTACCCAAAGATGGTACGTGGGAGCGCATGTTTCGTTGTACGAAGTCTATACTGACCGAGATTCTGCCAGAAAGCGGGCTGCGTGAAGCGGACTTGCTGACGTCGACCACCGAACCTCTTCTTGGTGTTGAGCTCCAGAGGTATACGCGAACGCGGTTGCTAAGAACAAACTGGCGCCAGACTAGCAAAGGGTTTTCGCGTTTCCAGCGAGCGAACTGACCGATTTTGAAAAGGTGGCTGCGAGAGTATTTGCCTACCTTGACTAGATCTACGAAATGATTCACGAAGTATTCAATATTCGTAGCTTCCCGTAATACATACAGAGACCAGCACGATCATATGAGTTTTGAATGAAGACTTCAGTATTTTTGAACAGCCGCTTTAACATACTTTGGATAGAGGAACCGCCTTCTCATCAAGGGAGTCCGCTAATTACATCGCTCTTTTAATTATACTGCTGTTAGAGCAAGTGTATATCAAACAACGACAGAGACTGGGCCGAGCGACTTAAAGTGATGCAATATAGCAAGAAATCGCAAAAAAATGCAACAACAGGATTTACGCCGAAATTGCTTGTGTTAAGTTTTGAATTAAAAGATTTGAGTAGCTGAGTTGAGAATTAGCAGCTTAAGTGGAATAACCGATTCGCCAGAAAACATAAATCACCGTCGATGTACAATGAAGGTGACTTAGTGATAATTCGTCACCCACCGGCCTTCACTGGTGAATCCAATAAGTTGGAACCATTGTTTAGTATACCGTACATAATTACTAAAATTTTGGAGAGGGACCGCTATCTAGTTGTACATTTTTAAGACCACAACTTCGCAATGTAGGTACAGTAATCTCTTATCGGCAGACAACATCAAGCCATGGTACAGCTTAAGTCTCGAACTAGAACCAGGGTTTAATGCAGGGCCAGAAGAGGAGTCGTGTGATAAGTCGTCAGGAGAAACTGAGCTCTGACGATACGATACGAAGAGTACCACAGCGAAGCGAGAGAGAAAACAGGTATGGTGCAGTCTTCATTGGGAATTGAACGAACGTATGGAAGATATAAGTTCCACTGGAAAAATAACAGTGCTGTGCCTCCCCATTTAAGAGAATAACCAAAATCGTCATATCTCAAAAACTGATTGACGCAGCTAGTTGAATTTTAGTACGTATGTATCGTACTAAAATTATTAATAAATTACTATGAATTCCTTTTCATGATAACAATGTGAACTTACGGCCGAAATTGGCGGGTTGCGTGCTTTCGTCGAATTGTCAGTCTGCATTTCCTGCGATGTACTTACATATGTAAATAGAATTAGGAAAAATATATTCAAATGAAATTGGGCGGTGTATGAATTAAATTTAGTACATTTATAAAAGGTACCGGAACAATAATATTCATTGGGAAAATTTGCTATGTCATCCTAATACATAATAGAAAGACAAAGTTTCAAGCAGTGAACTTAACAGGTGTATAGGATAAAATATTTGTAAAATATGTTTTTCTTTTTTTTAATTTCCTTTTCATTCCTGTCATTTAGACATTAGGTAATTATTATAGTGTTTGATTGGAATACAGAAAGTTGGACCAGAGTTATAAAATTCATGTTACTACATTAATATAATAATACATTAAAACAAATTTAACATTAAATTTATATAAAGTTATGCAAGTTTCTTATGTGACTAGAATTCTCTGTAGACCAGATCCGCGGGGGTAACACGTTTCAGTCGTTTGTTTTGTTGTCCTTCTGTGCGCGATATACGCCTGAGGTCATTATTTTTGTGTGTGGAAAGTCGAAGCATGTGCTTTTGGCTGCATTTGCGAATCGTCTCGGCTATGGTGTCTACATTAAGGTCTCGGCGAATAACTTCATTGGGAACACACCATGGAGCATTTGTGCTTATTCTTAATATTTTGTTCTGCGCTCTCTGTATAATTTCAAGATTAGGTTTGCTCTCTGTGCCCCAAATTTCTGCACCTTATTTGTATATCGGGAGGAACATATTAGAATTTTGTTGTAAAGGGTTAGTTTTGATTGTCTACCCAAAAGCCAGTAGACTTGTCCAAATTTATACCTCATTTCGTTTCGGTGTTTAATTATTTGGTATTTCCAGATTAATTTAATGTCGATATTAAAGCCCAAATATCTAGCGTAGTTTGAAGGATTGATTTGAATGCCGTTAAGAAGATGAGACCTAGTGTTTCCGAATGGATTTTTTGTGCTGAACACGAATCTGAACTAAAACTTTCCATCACGTCACGTTTTCGAGAAAATAGGGGTTGAGTCCCCTAAAACAGCGCACTAGGTCCTATATTTTTCGAATCCAAAGAATTGGAATTTGCTTGGCAGTGATAACTTTTTTTTCATTTTTTCCTCCACCCATAGACAAAAACACTCCCCCTCTCTAAGGGCGCATACGAAGTTATATCACGTCATTATTTTACTCCACGATTATTCAAAAAAATAATGATTATTCAAAAAAATATTTTATTCACGATTTAGGGGTTTCAACCCCTATTTTCTCGAAAACGTGACGTGATGAAAAGTTTTTGAACCCAGATTCGTGTTCATCTTATCGCATCGTATGTTCAATATTGGAGGTTGTATTGATTTAACGCGGTTGATTGTTCGCTAGAAGTATTATTTAAAGATCACCCAGCTAGGCGTTTCGTACGCGTCAACATTCTGAAATATTAATGTGGACACAATATTTGCCGCTTACGGTGCTACAAAGTGGATATTAAGAAATATTTGAGTTTGTCGTAAAAACTTGTACCACGCCGCTATAGGTAACACAATGGCGGATGATGGAAAGGAAGATGTAGTTGGAGAAGATTTGACAGTACAGCACGTTGTGGTGACTAATCAAAGTCCAATAGCACCTTCAGCGAGTACGAGCAACGTTATACCCTACACAATTGGAGATCAAGTAGGTAGTATTGCGCCTAGCTAAGGCAATTTGATATGCGCTTCGGGAAATGATACGGACTGTTTTTCTGCATCGTCAGCAAGTGTGGCTGCTAGCATAAATTCATCGACACAACAGAGCACCGCGCATATTAGTGAATATGTGAAAACAAACGGTGTAGTGTATAAGCTTTTAGACGGATTGTTTTTCAATAACACGACCAATGGTATAGCGAAAGATAAGTACAGATCGTTCAAAGGAATCATGGGCAGCACTTGGGCTGGGCCTAGAGTAGTGTCATCAACAATTCACAATGGAATTACGCCGTTTCAAACAAGTTCAGATATATGCAGCTGCCACACTACGCCAGTACGAGTACAAGGTTCATGGGCGCAGCGCCTACGTGTTGAACGTTATCATCGGCACAAATAGCTGCGCGTCATATTATCAGTGTTTGAATTTGTTTGACTATTTTCAATGCATTTGTAATTGCTTAACTACGACTACGAAAAAGAAGTCAGTTTAGTTTAGTAAGCATTTGAAAACGCAGTTGTTTATTTTGATGAAAGAAATGTAAGTGAAGCAAAAGTTTTTGTGCTGTTGCTATTTTGATGTCAGCAATTCAAACACTGCATATTATCAGTAGAGATTTATCAATATTTGCCTGCAAGCCAGCTACTCTTCATCAGCAAGTTTGGACCATGGAAAGATGCAGATTTAGCAATGAGGAGAATGTCATCAGATTACAGAAGTGTCTTAAAGGTAAGTCGTTAGATGCAGTACGCGGAAAACTCATGATTACTGCCCTATGTTATTTGCACTTTAAGAATTATGTATACAGTTCATGCCACTCTGCAACAAAATCTACGAGCAGTACCGGCTATAAAACCAAATAATTTGGATTCTGCTACACGACTGGCATTGGCCGTGCAGAACTACTGCGCTACAATGTTCGCCATTGGTCTACAAAATTATTTGGATGATCCTGCGCTGCTGAACGAGTTAGTTCCTAAACTGCCGAGCGACATGAAATTGGACTGGGGCAGGCCTCGTTTATCAACTGGTAGTGCTAATCTAGCCACATTTGACAATTGGCTTTTCAACATGGCGTTGTGCGGAAGTATGGTTACGTCATATCAAGTGCAGCATACGAAAAGCGAAAGAAAGAATAAAGGTCGAGAGCTGGTTCATAGCGTGGTGGACGACCACGAAAGCTGCGTGAATGGACGACTACGGACTAGAGAAAGCTTCATGTTATCATTGCGATAGAAGCACCAATTGGACGAGTGTGACGACTTTCGTATACTAAGTGTAAACCAGCGTTGGAAACTTGTAAAAAGCAAGCTCTTTGTTTTTGCTGTTTTAAGCAGCACTTTATACGGCAATGCAAAGCCAAGACATAGTGCGGCGTCGACGGTTGCAAGGCAGTACACCATTCGCTTTTGCCTTCAGCTGCTACGCTCGACTGCAATGACGCCAAGACGACCAATTTTCCAAACATGATGAGCCCACAATTCTGTTCCACGGAAAATGTGCATAAAATGCACTTTGTGCCAATAACGCTTTATGACAAGGTGCGCAATATGCATACATATGCGTTAATAGACGAAGGTGCTGCATGTACGCTTATAGAAAAGACACTGGCGGACGAGCTACAATTGGATGGTCCTTCAGAGTAGCTATGTTTACGCTGGACAGGCGACGTGACACAAACTGATTCAGCCTCCAATGCAGTAATTGTAGTAGTTTCGGCAAGAAGTCACAAGGCGCATCAGTATGTACTAAAACGAGTGCGTACATTGGAATGCTTGGATCTTCCCGTGCAAACTGTCAGCGAAGAGCTTCTACATAAGCGAGAACATATGAAAGCAGTTCCAATTCAGCCTTATAGCAAGGCACAGATCATTATGCGGCCAGCAAAGCGCTGAAGATACAACAACACTGCGTGTGCTGCATATTTGTCCATGCAATGATGTAAAGGTTTTTTTTTTTAATCTTTTTAATTTTCTGACTTCTTAATTTCCCCATTTACGGTTTACATGATTTTACATATTATATTAACATATAATAACATAATAACATAATCTTAACTAAATCTTATTGTCCTTGAACATGACAGATCTAAAGGGTGCCCTCGCTGAAGCCGCCTTTTTGTTGTTGAATTATCCAATAAATTGATAGCCAGAATATTACAGTGCTGATAAAGTTTTTTTATGTATCTGGTGCTATGTCTCTTGATCGCATGTGTAATTCGACACATATGACACATTTTTGTATGACACAATTGTAATAATCTGCAGAGCAAGCGATTAGCCGTAATCGACGCTAATGCACTCAGCCCCTTGAAGATACATACGTGTGCATTTTCATTTCAGAAATGCTTTATAATTTGTCAGTAAGATTAGTAAAGATTGAATTAATAAACTGGCAGTGGTTGCTAACAGACGCGTTCGCAACCTTCTCTAAAATAAATTCCACTTTAATTCATTTCATTTCCGCTTCAGTGCAACACGGGTTTTCGATGTAACCAATTGAGCATCTGATTTATTCGCCATGCTCAGCGCATATAAATTCCACTGCAGCGTACGCGTTAATACTGACGTCGACAAATGTGTGCATCTGCACTCCCTTTACGTAAAACACCAAAGGAATACGTCTTGGCACACTCAATTCATTTCACTTGGACAGCAGCTTCAGCCAACGTTGCCAGTCTACTGCGTCGTTGTCTTTGATAAACCCATCCCATGCAGCACCAGATCGCCATATATTTTGTGTGATGATTCTGGCCCGCAAATTGAAGAAGCTTATAAGGCCGAGTGCCACACTTAGAACTTGCCGTTTCGTTGTCCTAGCCGCTGACGCTCGTGCGATTAAGTCGGGCTTCACCAAGCCTATAGGCATGCCGAACGCCTCGTACTCGTCGTCCTGGGCTTGCGCCACACGAACATTATACGATGACCAGTGCCGCATCTCAAACCCACCTGCATGGATTCTTTTGACTGTAGTTGCTAATTGTATCATGTCATCAGTGTTCACTGACTGCAGCCAATCATCGACAAATGTGTTGGCGCAAATTGCCTTAACGACCGCTGGAGACTTCGCTGCATACCGTTCGGAGTTACGATTTTTTATGTAGTTTGCCAAAGCAGGAGAACAGCATGCTCCAAATGACATAACCAGCAAAAAGTAAGTCTCATGTGGGTGGTAGAAGTCGCGCCTGGTCATCACGCCGGTCGTATATCACCAGAGACTGCAACTGGTCGCTCACGAAATCGTCAAAGCACACCACCGATGCCAGTACTTCGGAACCCTTCTATATTCTTCTATATTGCGAAAGTAACAATTTTCTTTGTAACTGCATAGCTTCTAGCTTTGAGTCCTTATTCACCTTTGCCTCTAAGCACTTAGGTCGTTTTAGAACCATCGGGTATGAGTCAGGCAACTCAACTGGGTCGAACTTCCATAACAAGCCAGTTTCCCAACGTCTCTCACTCGAGATACAGTGAGTGACCTTCTTTTGATCTCAGAGAATGTGTAGGAACACTCACTCCAATCGATTCCAGTAAAAAATAATTTTTTACTACTTCATCAAGTTTTCGTATACCGTTTACATCATTGCATGGACAAATATGGAGCACACGCAGTGTTGTATCTTGAGAGCTGTGCTGGCCGTATACAGACCATTCCAGCCTGCAGCGCACAGCAATGACATCATCACATACAGATTCACGCAGCTCCAAGGACACATTCATGTTTACATTATCCAGACCGATAATGATCTGTGCCTTGCTATAAGGCTGAATTGGAATTGCTTTCATATGTTATCGCTTATGTAGAAGCTCTTCGCTGACAGTTTGCACGGGAGTATCCAAGCATTCCACTGTACGCACTCGTTTTAGTACATACTGTTGCGCCTTGTGACTTCTTGCCGAAACTGCTACACTTACTGCCTTGGAGACTGAATCAATCTGTGTCACGTCGCCTGTCCAGCGTAAACATAGCTGCTCTGAAGGACCATCAAATTGTAGCTCGTCCGCCAGTGTCTTTTCTGTAAGCGTACATGCAGCATCTTCGTCTAATAACGCATATGTATGCACATCTCGCCTTGTCACCTTGTCATAAAGCGTTATTGGCCCAAAGCGCCTTTTATGCACATTTTTTTTTTTATTATCTTTTTATATGCCATCAGTTCGATGTAGGAACTTTAATCAAATTTTCTGAGTACTTAATTTTCACATATACGTTTTACATGATTTTATATATGATATTAACATATAATAACCTAATCTTAACCTATTTCCTTGGACATGACAGATCTAACGGGTGCACTCGCTGAAGCCGCCTCGTTGTTGTTGAATTATCAAGTAAATTGATAGCCAGATTGTTATAGTGCTGATAAAGTTTTTCTATTTCTTCAGCTATACTTGGCATCTGAAGATCGTTATGAATGAATTTCCTAAGGGTGATGTTTTGATACCGTTGAAGTATTTCGATATTTGATACAGCTACCACACCCCATAGCTGGATGCCGTAAGTCCAGACCGGCTTAAGTATGGCTTTGTATAGTCTGACTTTGTAGTCCAGACTAAGCTTAGATTTTTGACTTAATATTCAATACATCCGACGCGTTTTTAGGTCTAATTGCTTCCTTTTCGCCACTATATGGTCTTTAAAAGTTAGCCTTTTGTCTTGCCAAAAGCCTTGACTTTGTTTCGTTTAGGACGTATACGAAAACTGGATGAAGTAGTAAAAAATTATTTTGAGTGTGCCAAGATGTATACCTTTGGTGTTTTGTTCAAAGAGAGTGCAGATGCACACATTTGTCGACGCCAGTATTAACGCGTACGCTGCAGTGGTATTTATAAACGCTGAGCATGGCGAT
The DNA here is from genome assembly GCA_035044765.1 of Leucophenga montana. NCBI lineage: Eukaryota > Metazoa > Arthropoda > Insecta > Diptera > Drosophilidae > Leucophenga > Leucophenga montana. The sequence goes on from JAWNNQ010001503.1 coordinate 81,233, forward strand.
TAAATAAGGTGCTCAGTTGGTGACATCGAAAACCCGTGTTGCACCTTTGAGGCCCATTTCGATACAACGAATGGAGTTGATGGCTGCTGTGCTCGGCTTACGACTAGCGAAACACATTGAATCTGAGTTGCCAGTCCGTGTCGACAACCGTTACTGTTGGACCGACTCGAAAGATGTTCTCTACTGGATCCGATCTAATGCGTGCAAGTTTCAACAATTTGCTGCGCTGTGAATCGGTGAGATTTTGGAAGGATCTGATGTTGAAACTGGAGTTGGGAACCCTCTGCCCAAAACGAAGCAGATGACGGCACTAAATGGACTAAAACGGCAGATATAAATAGTACAACACGTTGGTTTCTTGGCCCAGCGTTCTTACAACTGGATGAGTCAGAGTGGCCACAGACAGATATGGCTACTTGCATGAATAGCGCCAGCGTACTATGCTACAATGAAGAAAGACATATTTTCAAGTCAGTTTTGGCATGCATTTCTCCCGATCCACTGCGATTTAGTAAACTAGAGAAGATGAGAGCGGCTCAACGACGTATGCTAGACTTCTTGTGTTATAGTGAAGGAGCCACGCGGAACATTGCTGCATAGTCTTTTGCAGCTGAAGTGCAACTATGAGGTGGACAATGTGATGATACGATTCAGCCAGGAGGAGGAGTTTGCTAATGAGATCAGCTGCCTGAAGTCTGAGCGCAGTATAGTAGAACGCAAAACTATGTTGTTCAAATACTTTCACTTCCTGAACGACATGGGTGTACTTTATGTTCCGAATCGACATTCGAAATCAGCGTAAAGCATCCAATAATTGTTCCCAGACGACATAGGGTGATTTATCTAGTGGTTGAGTTTTAAAACCGTAGGTACCATCTGCAAAACGAAATAGTGGTCAACGAGTTGTATCAACATTACTGGAATTGTGGTTCTGCGATCTATGGCGAGAGAAGTTGTGTGTGCCTGCCCAGTATGCATCATACGTCGGGCTCGACTGAGCAGATTGCCTATCACCGCACTGACAGCTGTTCACTTATAGCGAGGTCGATATTTTTGGCCCTATCGAAATTGCAGTGGGTTGGCGTCACGAAAAACTCTGGGCGTACATTTTACGTGCCTCACAGTAAGTGCCGTACATTTGGACATTACAGTATCACTTTCTACCGACTCAGTCCTATTCGTGCTCAAGCAATTCGTGAGTCGACGCGGCGTACCGCGGTGAATGCTATCCGATAATGGCACCAATTTTAGAGGAGCGAGTAAAATTTTATAAGAAGAAAAGCAGTACCCAAAGATGGTACGTGGGAGCGCATGTTTCGTTGTACGAAGTCTATACTGACCGAGATTCTGCCAGAAAGCGGGCTGCGTGAAGCGGACTTGCTGACGTCGACCACCGAACCTCTTCTTGGTGTTGAGCTCCAGAGGTATACGCGAACGCGGTTGCTAAGAACAAACTGGCGCCAGACTAGCAAAGGGTTTTCGCGTTTCCAGCCAGCGAACTGACCGATTTTGAAAAGGTGGCTGCGAGAGTATTTGCCTACCTTGACTAGGTTTACGAAATGATTCACGAAGTATTCAATATTCGTAGCTTCCCGTAATACATACAGAGACCAGCACGATCATACGAGTTTTGAATGAAGTCTTCAGTATTTTTGAGCAGCCGCTTTAACATACTTTGGATAGAGGAACCGCCTTCTCATCTAGGGAGTCCGCTAATTACATCGCTATTTTAATTATACTGCTGTAAGAACAAGTGTATATCAAACAACGACATAGACTGGGCCGAGCGACTTAAAGTGATGCAATATTGCAAGAACTCGCAAAAAATGCAAAAACAGGATTTACGCCGAACTTGCTTGTGTTAAGTTTTGAATTAAAAGATTTGAGTAGCTGAGTTGAGAATTGGCAGCTTAAGTGGAAGAACCGATTCGCCAGAAAAAACATGGTGAATCCAATAAGTTGGAACCATTGTTTAGTGGACCGTACATAATTGCTAAAATTTTGGAGAGGGACCGCTATCTAGTTGTGCATTTTTAAGACCAGAATTTCGCAATGTAGGTACAGTAATCTATTATCGGCAGATAACATCAATCCATGGTACAGCTTAAGTCTCGAACTAGAACCAGGGTTCAATGCAGGGCCAGAAGAGGAGTCGTGTGGTGAGTCGTCAGGAGAAACTGAGCTCTGAAGTTACGATACGAAGAGTATGACAGCGAAGTGAGAGAGAAAACAGGTACGATACAGTCTTCATTGTGAATTTAACTTGAACAGAAGTATGGAAGATATAAGGTCCACTGGAAAAATAACAGTGCTATGCCTCCCCATTTAAGAGAATAACCAAAATCGTCATATCTCAAAAATTGATTGACGCAGCTAGTTCAATTTTAGTACGTATGGCTCTTGCATGAATAGCGCCAGCGTACTATGCTACAATGAAGAAAGACATATTTTCAAGTCAGTTTTGGCATGCATTTCTCCCGATCCACTGCGATTTAGTAAACTAGAGAAGATGAGAGCGGCACAACGACGTGTGCTAGACTTCTTGTGTTATAGTGAAGTGCAACTATGAGGTGGACAATGTGATGATACGTTTCAGCCAGGAGGAGGAGTTTGCCAATGAGATCAGCTGCCTGAAGTTTGAGCGCAGTATAGTAGAACGCAAAACTATGTTGTTCAAATACTTTCACTTCCTGAACGACATGGGTGTACTTTATGTTCCGAATCGACATTCGAAATCAGCGTAAAGCATCCAATAATTGTTCCCAGACGACATAGGGTGATTTATCTAGTGGTTGAGTTTTAAAACCGTAGGTACCATCTGCAAAACAAAATAGTGGTCAACGAGTTGTATCAACATTACTGGATTTGTGGTCTGCGATCTATGGCGAGAGAAGTTGTGTGTGCCTGCCCAGTATGCATCATACGTCGGGCTCGACTGAGCAGATTGCCTATCACCGCACTGACAGCTGTTCACTTATAGCGAGGTCGATATTTTTGGCCCTATCGAAATTGCAGTGGGTTGGCGTCACGAAAAACTCTGGGCGTACATTTTACGTGCCTCACAGTAAGTGCCGTACATTTGGACATTACAGTATCACTTTCTACCGACTCAGTCCTATTCGTGCTCAAGCAATTATTCGTGAGTCGACGCGGCGTACCGCGGTGAATGCTATCCGATAATGGCACCAATTTTAGAGGAGCGAGTAAAATTTTATAAGAAGAAAAGCAGTACCCAAAGATGCTACGTGGGAGCGCATGTTTCGTTGTACGAAGTCTATACTGACCGAGATTCTGCCAGAAAGCGGGCTGCGTGAAGCGGACTTGCTGACGTCGACCACCGAACCTCTTCTTGGTGTTGAGCTCCAGAGGTATACGCGAACGCGGTTGCTAAGAACAAACTGGCGCCAGACTAGCAAAGGGTTTTCGCGATTTTGAAAAGGTGGCTGCGAGAGTATTTGCCTACCTTGACTAGATTTACGAAATGATTCACGAAGTGTTCAATATTCGTAGCTTCCCGTAATACATACAGAGACCAGCACGATCATACGAGTTTTGAATGAAGTCTTCAGTATTTTTGAGCAGCCGCTTTAACATACTTTGGATAGAGGAACCGCCTTCTCATCTAGGGAGTCCGCTAATTATATCGCTCTTTTAATTATACTGCTGTAAGAACAAGTGTATATCAAACACAACGACAGATACTGGGCCGAGCGACTTAAAGTGATGCAATATAGCAAGAACTCGCAAAAAATGCAACAACAGGATTTACGCCGAACTTGCTTGTGTTAAGTTTTGAATTAAAAGATTTGAGTAGCTGAGTTGAGAATTGGCAGCTTAAGTGGAAGAACCGATTCGCCAGAAAAAACCTGGTGAATCCAATAAGTTGGAACCATTGTTTAGTGGACCGTACATAATTGCTAAAATTTTGGAGAGGGACCGCTATCTAGTTGTGCATTTTTAAGACCAGAATTTCGCAATGTAGGTACAGTAATCTCTTATCGGCAGATAACGTCAATCCATGGTACAGCTTAAGTCTCGCACTAGAACCAGGGTTCAATGCAGGGCCAAAAGAGGAGTCGTGTGATAAGTGGGAATTTAACTTGAACAGACGTATGGAAGATATAAGGTCCACTGGAAAAATAACAGTGCTATGCCTAACCATTTAAGAGAATAACTAAAATCGTCATATCTCAAAAATTGATTGACGCAGCTAGTTCAATTTTAGTACGTATGGCTCGTACTAAAATTATTAATAAATTACTATGAATTCCGTTTCATGTTAACAATGTGAACTTACGGCCGAAATTGGCGGGTTGCGTGCTTTCGTCAAATCGTCAATCTGCATTTCCTGCGATATACTTATATATGTAAATAGCATTAAGAAAAGTAAGATTCACATGAAATTGCGCGGTGTCACTCCACAATATAAGATGAAAACAAAAAGGGGTACAACATACAAAGGGGTAGTACATATATAAAAGGCACCTGAAGAATAATATTCATTGGGACAAGACAAAAAAATTTAACTTCGGGTGAACCAAGGCTTTAATACCACTCACACAAAGTTTCAAGCTGTGAACTTAACAGGTGTATAGGATAAAATATTTGTAAAATCTGTTTTTTTTTTTAATTTCCTTATTATTCCTTATTATTACACCTAAAATTATTATAATGTTTAATTGGAATACAGAAAGTTTGATCAGAGTTATAAAATTCATGTTACTACATTAATATAATAATACATTAAAACAAATTTAACATTAAATTTATATAAAGTTATTCAAGTTTCTTATGTGACTGGAATTCCCTGTAGACCAGATCCGCGGGGGTAACACGTTTCAATCGTTTGTTTGGTTGTCCTTCTGTGCGCGATATACGCTTGAGGTCATTATTTTCGTGTGTTTGCATGTCTGCATGTGCGAATCGTCTGGGCTAGGGTCTGTAAATTAAGGTCTCGGTGAATAACTGCATTGGGAACATACCATGGAGCATTTGTGCTAATTCTTAATATTTTGTTCTGCGCTCTCTGTATAACTTCAATATTAGGATTGCTGGCTGTGCCCCAAATTTCTGCACCTTATTTGTATATCGGGATGAACATATTAGAATTTTGTTGTAAAGCATTAGTTTTGATTGTCTACCCAAAAGCCAGTAGAGTTGTCCAAATTTATACCCCATTACGTTTCGGTTTTTAATTATATGGTCTTTCCAGATTAACTTAATGTCGATGTTGAAGCCCAGATATCTAGCGTAGTTGGAAGGGTTGATTTGGATTCCGTTAATTGCACGGGCCTACATGAGTTTTGCGAATAAGATGGGACCTGGTGTTTCCAAATGGATTTTTCGTGCTGAACACGAATATGAAACTTTCAGAAACTTTCCATCACGGCAAGTTTTCGAGAAAATATGTGTTGAATCCCCTAAAACAGCACACTAGGTCCTATCTTTTTCGCAACCAAAAATTTGGAATTTGCAGGGCAGTGATACTATTTTTTTAATTTTTTCCTCCACCCTTAGACAAAACCTCTCCCCCTTATTGAAAGGCGCATGCGATTAAATTGACATAGGGCTTATTTGAAATTGCTTGTTTCAGCCTTTAATTTCTGATATTAGCGAAGTTTATATCACGTCAGGGTTTTACCCCAAGATTATTCAAAAACTGCCAAACGCGCTGTTTTTAGGGGTTTCAATCCCTATTTTCTCGAAAACGTGACGTGATGGAAAATTTTTGAAGATTCGTGTTCAGCATGAAAAATTCTTTCGGAAACACTAGGTCCCATCATATTCGCATCCAAAAAATTGGAATTTGGAGGGCAGTGTTGTCAGTGTATTTATGATTGGACGTCTATTAGAGTATACAATATATACTGTCTTCTCAGTGTACACCTGAATGCCCTATTTTCTAAACCAGCCCATGGTTCTCCTTATATTATTTTGGAAATCAGTAATAGCTAGATTGACATCCTTATTGGATGATAAAAGCTCTGTATCATCTGCGAAAGTTCCAATCATGCTGCAGTCAGATGGTGGAGTAGGAATATCCGCCGTGTAACGTAAATAGAGCAGGGGGCCTAGCACGCTATCCTTCGGAACTTCTGCTGTCATTGGCATCATTTGCGAGCATTCATCTCTATATTTAATGAAAAACTTATGATCTTTTAGGTAGCTTTTAGTGAGACAGTAAAAACTCTTATTGCACGGTTATTGTTATTTGAAGCCTCTGGTAGAGTACAAATCTGCAGGTCCATTGCATTTGTAAATGTTTTTTGAAAGTGTTAAGCCAGCGTTGCAGCGTTGTCAGTATTGTTTCTTGCACAAGTTCCTTCTAACATTCTGAGGGGTGGCTGTTTAACTATTGCATGATTCAACTTCTTTGTCGCTTTCCATAATGATTAATTGGAGTGGAGTAAAGATGTTGTAGATAATTTTCTAGTTTATACTCTTATTCTACTTTTAGCATATGTTGAATCTGCTTTGTGACTTCATTTAATTTCTTTTTGTCTGTTGGATGCCTAGATTGTTGCCATATCTTGTGTAGTTTTCTTTTTTGCTTAACTTTATTTTTTATTAATTTGATTTACGTCAGGTATATCGTTGAAACTTCCGCTGCTTTAATAGTTATGTCATTAAAGTTGCACTATCGACTTCGTCCATTGATTTTAGTGATATGTCCAACTGCAATTAACGATTGATAAATTCCTTGAGGATTTACCAGTCAGTCTTCTTATTGTAGAGGTTCGAGTTAACGACAATTGCACAATATGCGTTGCTGTATGCGAGTATTATTGGAGAGTGGTCTGAAGAGAGATCATAGCATGATTTTATTGTTACATGGTCCATTTTTTTGTTACGCAATATAAAGAAGTCAATTAAATCCGGAATTTTCTTCTGATCACTAGGCCAATAAGTCGGTTTTCCAATGGATAAGAATTTGGCTTTATTTTCCCTGATAGAATCTAACAAGGTTTTGCCTTTCTTGTTATTCAACCGTGAACCCCAAAAAGCATTTTTAGCACTAAAATCACCGCCTACAATGTATCTGTTACCTTGTCGCTTAAGAAACTCAAGATAGTCATTTTGGAGTTGTTGTACTTAGGTCGAGAGTAAATTGAAGACATAAGCAGAGGACCATGGATATCTTCTATTAAAATTGTTGTGGCTTGAATATTATCTCGTTGATATTTTTCCATTTCAATGCAATTTAAATTTTTCCTGACAAGAATTGCTGTCCCACCATGTGCTTTATTGTCAGGGTGGTTTGTGCCAAAAAATTTTAAGTTATCAATTTTAAAGAAGCTTTTTGAGGTATTGGTTTCAAATCTTAATATTATGTCAATAGACATGTTTTAGCTCTAAGTATATTCAATTTATGGATTATAAACGCCTTGTAAACCATGCAGCCTTTGAACTTAGGAGTGTAAAACTGTGGTTTTTTTTCTTTCAGCAGCTTTAGAATAGCAATGTAATGATCAGATTCAAATAGCTGAATTTTAATTTAATTATTTGCTAGAACTCTTTTTTAATATTTAGGGTCGTTTTCATTACTTGCCTATAACTTTGCCGCTCATATTTTTCAGGCGTTATGCTAGTTTTCAATGTCACGACTCTTATAAAGCCTATAACCGTAACGCAGAGTTCGGCGAGCCGATAAATTTATCAGGATTTTTTTGCAAAGTGACCTGCCAACTCGATCGATACAAAAGCAAAATGAAAACAAACAAAATTGAAAATTTGTATTAAAATTTTAAATGCAAACGTGCACATTATATTCATAGATTGACTCGTATTTTTCTACAGCGGCGGCGCTCACTCTCATCCATTTTTTTCTGCTAATATATAATTTTATTGTGTTTACGTTTTTGCAATTGGACTGTCCACCTCTTCAACTATTCGCCAGGGCTACTCAAAATTGATTTATTATAATTGCGATGTCGTGACATGCACTACTCAATATTTTTCCGCCTATAGCATATCTTGCCGTTTCGTATTTTCTTATTTATCGGTAAGTCGTGAGAACGGCCCTTAATGATTTTATTTTTAAGAGCTTCTGTTAGCGGATGAAGAAGCTGAACATTTTGGGTGTAAATAGGCGGAGGATTCGGTTGTTTCTTGTTTGCAGGTTTTGGAAGCATGTTTTCAACTAGCGAACCAGTGTTCGGATGTTGGGTTTGATCTTCATCAGCCAATAGTTCGAACATGTTGGATGAAGTTGGATTGCTCAGCCAATAGGATTTGATCGTTCTTTGAGTTCGATTTTTGTTGCCTTTTCGTTTTCTACCACTGTTTGTTGAGTGCGTTTGATTCGGAGAGAGACGGGGTCTTTTTTGTAGAACTCGTTTTGTGTTGTTGCTATTTTCCTGCGATGGTGGGCATTGTTGAGTGCAGTATAGGTTGCGAAGCCAACAGACAGGTGTTAAGGGATCACATACTTGCTGTGTTCGTAGAGATAAACGGTGTTGTTGGAGTGGTGCAGTGCGCTCCATGGTATAGAATCATTTGCGCGGGAAGATGTTGTTGCTGGTTGGAGAGAATGTGATCTTGATCTCATGTAAGTTTCTGGGAGTAATGCGGAATTTTTTTTATTTTCATTTAGGTCGTGAATGAAAAGTACGCTTTGTTGCTGGTTGAAGAGAGCCTTTATTGTTTCAGCTTTTTTAGTTTAGTAATATTACTAAAATTGTCTGAAATGATGATTTTCACTTAAAACCTTAGCGTCTTTCGCTGATTTTTGTTTTGACAATATTCTAGACTTTTTTGTCGCACTACTTGTATAGTTAGTTAGTAGTATAATTTCCAACATATTAGATGCACCAATTTGATTAGGGGATGGGGTCGTTTGCAGAAGTGGAAATTTATTATCTCTTGGGGAGGGCATATTTACGATTATTTAGCAAACGGTTCAAAACATCCACTGGATAAACCACGGAATCTCCGTGGTGAGCAAATTGTGAGAAGGCAACCAGTCCCCTTAATTATGGGTTGGTGCGTTGGGTTTGACGCCCTTCACCGCAAATAACATTTACCAGTGAACACACAGAAGACCCCTTTGTTGACGACCCTCGCAAACGATTTAAGGACTATGATTTACGGATATGCACCTGGAATGTCCAGTCTCTCCATAGGGGTAGTGCAGGTATCCAGCTGGTTGATGTTCGAATAAAATCGAGGCTGATACCACCGCAATACAGGCAATGCGTTGGATAGGACAGGGCTTCTCAAGAAAGGCATCGTGTGACACATACATGTGGAAGAGTGTCTGGCCGCCATACGTATAAAAACTAAGTACTTCGCTTCACTCGCTCGCCAACACTCATAAGCACTCTTGTCAGTTGGAAGTTTACATTCAAAGCAAGGCATTTTTGAAAAATGTATATTCCTCGAATTTCGCAAAGGAGAACTTTAAATTACGATTTTTGCAACAAATTAAGCGTATGTTCATACATTATCAATTCCTATAAAAAAGAAAGTTTGTAGCTTAAACCTTTTTGGTAGTTATAGCTCTATATGTAAAAAAAAATCATTCTGTAACACTTTTCGTTTTAATAATCTTTATTTTGGTTACGAAGTCAACTATTTTTAATTTCACTCAAGATTTGCTGTATCTGCTGGTGGTAGCGGTTGTGGTGTGTTACTCGGAAGAGCTCTTCCAGGTTTGAAGGAGAGAAGATGAATTGCTTCCGTCAATCCATCTTGGCTAGTGGCTGATGTCGGCTGCCAGTTAATTTCTAGAATAAAATACAAACATTTATTATTTGAGATAACAAAAAAAAAAAAAAAAAAACGCTAACTTCGATGGAACCGAATCATTTATATTTTTCACACTTTGTATGGGAGCTATACCTTATGGTTTGTAAATAGAGGTCATTATACCCTGTATCCAAAGGGACATGCGTATAATAAATTTGTGCGAATGTATGTAATAGGCATAAACTGTATATATTCTTGATCATATAACCTGGTCACCACACGCGCTTGATTATGTTTTTTACGCTGCTTTGTACAATTTTGTTTAAAATAAAGAAAGTGATTTTTTCGTGCAAATTAATTGTTTACTTTCACTTACATTACGTTATCATTCCATAGTGACATCAAAAATCACAGTGCGATTAACTTTAAACGTCATTTAAAATGTTTTTAATAAAACCTTCTGGCCAGAGGAACTCCAATTTTAACAACTACAAAACACCTGTGTGCTACAAAGTGACAGTCTGCTATCAGCTGGGCCAAAGTTCAGCTACTATAAAAGCAACTGCAAAACATTGCATACTTATTGGCGTGCATTTAATTTGACGATATATTAGTGACGAGTTCTGCCGATTACTTGAAATATACAAAAATTTATTATACATATACATATATTTTTTTTTTCTTGTGGTAAAATATTATTAAATATGCTGCTGTGTTGCTACACTAAGTGTCCTAACAATAAGGAGTATGATAACTCAAATTTTCGTTTTGTGTGCTGTTGGCTATGCGGCATATCTGTTCACATTAAATGTGGTGGCCTAAATGGCTCGATTTTCGATCGACTAACTACTCTGGACATGGAAAAACCAGGGTGCTTACGTTGGCCGTGTGCTCGATGCATTCGACTTGAAATTGATTTTAGCCGAATGTTTAATACTGTTCGAAATAGTGTTTCGTCTTTAAATAGAACCGTTAAATAACTCTCAAATAAGTCTGATAAAAACATGAAATTGTTTAGTGACTACGATTTTCAACAATCGCCCAGAAGGAAGAAGTCCAAACCTATGGCTTTACCAGCAAGTAGTTTGTCTGCTCCTTCAGAGTCGCCGTTAATAATTTTATCAATGCCTGAACGTGAATTTAATTCAGTTGAATCCTCAACGCAAGTTGTAAATTCTGCGGCTACAACACTCGCGGAATCAACCGCTGTCAGAGGTACCAATGGCGCCAGTGTTACCGGCTCGACTTGTTGTTGCCAATGATCCTGTTGTTACACGTAATATAGAACACAAAACTCAATCTACCAAAATTTTGAATTCGGTTGCGCCGCGCAAACATATTTTTGTTTCTCGCTTTACTGCGGAAGATATTTTGGAATTTATAACTTCCAAAAGCTGCATTACTCCTTCTAAGGTAGCGGTGCAGAAATTTTCATTTAATTACTCAAGGAACATCGCGTCATTTAAACTGAGGGTTCCGTTCGAATTTTTCGACATCATCTGCAGTGCTAGTTTTTGCCCAGAATTTACACTGGTTAATGAATATGAACCAAGAAAAAAACCGAGATCAACACAACCAACTGCAGTTTTACCTCAACAGCCCGCCGGAACCTCTACATCTAATACTCTTAATTTAAATTAAATTATCCTCTTATAATTAATTATCAAATTGTAAGAGGCTTGAAAGGCAAACTAATTAATTTATATCTTAAAAGTACTGGCATTGATGCTAATATTTTTGTATTTACCGAGACTTGGTTAGATGTTAATATTTTAAACTCTGAAATATAAGCTGATAATTATTCAATTTTCCGGATCGACTCACGAGTATTTATTGCTGTTAAGTCTAGTTTTGCTTGTGGAATGTACTTTGGATATTTTTCAACAGATATTGAATTTATATGTGTTGTTATCCGATTTTTGAGCTGCAGGTTATTTATTACTTGTTCACACATTCCGCCTGCATCTGATGCTAGCATTTACCAGTCACACGTTTCTGCTATTCAGTGGGTGATTTTAACCTTCCCAAAGTGGCCTGGATTAATTGTGAAAACTCCTCGTCATTGATTCCATCAGTGCATTTACAATTTTTTGACAATATTTTTAATCTGTCACTGCATCAAATTAATAGCATATTTAACTGCTCTAATAGATTGCTTGACCTCATATTTGTGGATAGAACTTTAGATGATAAATACCACCCAACTCTGAAAATAGTTTTAAATTTGCCACATAGCAGCAAGAGAAACTCAAGCTCAATGCGTCGTTGCTTTAAAAAAATTACTTAATTAAGCTTAATTCTCTTTTGCTTAACACCAATTGGTCAAATCTCTTTTTCGCAAGAAGCATCCAATTCGTGTGCACAATTTTTTCAATCAGTTTACTCGTCTAATGGTCATGCGCATAATATACCAAACCCTACTATCTCTAAAGATTTCCTACTTAAACATTTACTTCTACTTAAACTTAACTATTCTTGTGGTCATGATAATGTTCCTTCAGCTGTACTTAAAAAGTGTGCATTTTCACTTTGTGATCCTTTACTACACCTTTTTCAACTATCTCTTTTAGAATGTACAGTACCTAAAATTTGTAAGGAATCTTTTATAATTCCTCTCCATAAAAAAGGCTGTAAATCGGATATATCTAATTATAGAGGTATTGCAAAGTTATGCGCAATTCCTAAACTTTTTGAAAAGGTAATTACCGATCAACTACAATTTTACTGTTTACAAACTTGAATGTTTAGGTTTTCCTCCAGCTTTAGTCAAATGGATCTCATCCTATTTGGATTCCCGTTCACAATGTGTAGTATTTGATAACACCTTATCTCACAGAATTGATGTCTTTTCAGGTGTTACTCAAGGTAGTCACCTTGGACCCCTTCTATTTGTACTGTTCATTAATGATTTGCCTGATAACATAACTTACTGCCATACACTGATTTACACAGATGATGTTAACTTATGTTTGAGTTACAATGGTGCTGAGGGCCATGATTTGATACAATCTGATTTAAATATACTTCATAACTGGTGTCGTCGTAAGGGCCTACTGCTAAATTGCGATAAATGCAAAGTAATGACTTTTTGTCGCAGAATACCTATTTTATCTGTATTCCTTACCGAAAGCTCTGCGCTGGTGCGCGTATTTTCAATAAATGACCTTGTTCTTTTTTACCCAAAACTTATTTGTAATAAGGCAATGGGTTTGCTTGGGTTTATCAAACGATGGTCGAAGGAATTTAATGATCCATACGTTACGAAAGTTTTATTGACTGCATTGGTCCTTCCAATACTTGAATATACTTGTTGTATTTGTAATCCGCAATACTCAGTTTATAAGGTACAGTTAGAATCTGTTCAAAAGCAGTTTCTTCTTTTTGCTTTGCGTAATTTGGGATGGAATCCTAGTATAAATTTACCGCCTTATACACATCGATTAAACTTAATCAATCTGCCTACACTAGAAAAACGTAGAAATATACTTGGTGCTTTATTCATCCAGAAACTTATCTCCGGTGATACTTATTCACCCTATTTATTGGAGCAATTAAATTTCTCAATTCCTTCAAGAATTACTAGAAACTTCTCATTGTTCCACCTATACACGTGTACAACTAATTATGCATGCAACGATCCGTTTCGCGTATTATGTTCTACATATAACAGATTTTGTAACTTCAATTTAATCTCTCCAGGCCTCCCCATAAATTCTGTGCGTAATGCATTAAATAATTTTAACTTATAATTTTTAATTTAATTATTTTGTTAAGTACTTTAAGCAACATCTTTATGTTAATATGTTAGTTGTTAAATTAATAAAAAAATAAATAAATAAATAAAATTGAGCACTAGCCACCTGCACAACAGCAGCCACAGTGCACCTGCCATCAATTGCACACTAGCCACAGGCACAACACCAGCCGCAGTGCACCAGCCATCAACTGCGCACTAGCAACCGGCACACCAGCAGCCTCAGTGCACCAGCCATCAATTGCACACAAGCCACCGGCACAACAGGAGCCTCAGTTACCAGTGACCAATTTCACACTAGCTACGGGCACCATAGCAGCCTCAGTGCTATGTCAATGTCACGACTCTTATTAAGCCTATAACCGTAACGTTGAGTTCAGCGAGCCGATAAATTTATCAGAATTTTTTGCAAAGTGACATGCCAACTCGATCCATAAAAAACCAAAGCAAAAGCAAAATGAAAACAAACAAAATTTAAATTTTGTATTAAAATTTTAAATGCAAACGTGCACATTATATTAATAAGTTGCCTCGTATTTTTCTACAGCGGCGGCGCTCACTCTCATCCATTTTTTTTTCTGCTAATTTATAATTTTATTGTGTTTACGTTTTTGCAATTGGACTGTCCACCTCTTCAAATATTGTCCAGGGCTCCTCAAAATTGATTTATTATAATTGTGATGTCGTGAAAAGCACTACTCAATATTATTCCGCCTTTAGCATATCTTGCCGTTTCGTATTTTCTTTTTTATCGGTAATTCGTGAGAACGGCCCTAAGTTTACTAATATATATTACTAATATTATTATATATAAAAAAGAGGAAAGGAAAAAGAAAAAAGAAGGAGAGCTATAAACGAAAATACTGGGTTATAGAAAGAACTTTGACTAGGAAGGTTGAGAGGAAAAGAGGAGTAATTTCACCGTCGACATCTGCTGTAGTAAAGTGCTTCGTTGGGACCCGTCAGTGAAGAAACACTCTCTTTTATTAGAAGCTCTCTACTTATATAAACTTATTCTGGATTATTTAAACTACGTCGGATTCTCGTTCTCCGTTGCTGGTTCAAGTTTTTTACCGCTGCTGATGTTTTGTAGATTTATATTTTTTTTTTATTTTATTTTAGTCAGAGTCTTAATAAAAAAAAAAAAAGTTGAAATATAACGAAGTTCTTCTCAATATATATTATGTATAGAATAACAGGCACAACCAAATAAATTAACAACGTATTTATTAATAATGTAATTTTTTAATATGAAAACAAATTTACATCAATCAGCCCCTTCCCTTGTCTCCTTCTCCTCCTGTCTCCTTAACCAACTGTGCCTTCTATCCATCTGTCCACTTCTTTCCTCCCCCTGAAGAGAGTTCAATGTAGTTTATACGTGAAGAAAAAAAGTTATAAAAATAAACATTTTACGTCAATCTGGCCCCCATACCTTGCAACACTTCCCTCTGTCACCTGTCTCCCCCTCAAATATCTAGCACTTTTGCGCCACGTGTTTATGAGGAACTTCTTATTCTTATTTTGTAAATATTTCTTCTTTTCTAGAAATACACATAACCAAAAAGGTTTACTTTTTTCACATATATACACTTGCTCGTTAAAGTCTGTGTACACCACAAATTTGAAATTTCGCAAATATCTCAGCTCTATGTATTGAATCAAACTCTGTTTCCCTACCACCTCTTCCCTTACCACCACGTCCCAAGCACCTTTTTAGCCACTTCGTTGATTGTCGGTGAATTATACCTTCTCGCGTGCTCACCCGCAGCTGTTTTGTTAGTCCTGATGACGATGTTATGGCTGTCGGATGGCAGCCGATCTAATGCAATTTTGAATATTTTGACTAATTCGTTGATCTGATGAAGAAACGTTTGCAGTTCTTGGACAATGGTTCGCTGCATTGTTGGATTGTAAGCACAACGCATATCAACTTCCGCATCGGAATTACCCATGAAATAAATTTGTAAGAATCTGGTAGTGGTAATATCGCTCCTAGTAAGTGATATATTTGTTCATATATATCATATTTGCTCATAGAATTTTGAATATTACCAAAAGCTATTATGTTGCAATTACCTTGAAAGTGGGCATGAAATTGTTCTGTACAATATGCGTTGCGCCAAAGGGCGTCATTTGGAAACAACTGTTGAATTTTTTAATGTTTGTCAAGAAATGGTTAGAAACACTTCCCATCCCAGAAACTTATGAGCGTAATGGATCTGGCGGTGGGACCAATTGTGTCAATTTTACTTTTCCGCCTGCACAACATATTCCAGTAGATTCACCGCTGTATTTCAATGTATTACAATATGGACAAACGATTGACATTTCTAGAATTGCTACTGATTTGTCCGCAGTACTGATACGTGCTGATAGGCAGTACAACCATTTTTACATTTGATTCACCTGCATGAAGAAAAGCGAGAGCTAAATAATTTATTCAATAATTTAAAGAAAGAGGAAACGCAGAATAGAGTAGTGGGACCGAAATACGAAGTGTGCCAAAAACATAGTATGTCGCCTGTATAAGCTTTAAAGGATGGATGGATGTGCAGAACTATAGGAACCACTGGTAGGGAAGAAATACAACAAACCACTAGCCGAGTTGGAGAGAGTTTTCCCAGTATCAGTCCAATTCCTTGTAAAATCTATTCGTGGCGATAGTATAGTTAAAAAAAACAAAAATGGACAATACACTTTTTCAGGGTCAACCCTGACTTATTTATCCTACGAAAGCATGTCTACGGCAAGGAAAGATTAAAACTGTCAGGATGTCAGTTTTCTAATGGTACAGTCTGAAGCTGTGCCAAGTGATATAAAGAATGTTTTCCGAAAAACGGTTCGCGATATGAAGGGCTATTTGCGAACCTATTATAACCCGATTCGGTTGGTATGTAAAAAAGGCACCGATGAGTGGCCAATAAGAAAAGAGTCTAGTCATTGCCCTCAGGAAGCGCTTAACTCAAAGACAATTTATGACAAATATCCTATGACAAAAGTAATGGTTATATTGTCAAATCAAGGGAGTCCAACAAAATATTTCACGACACTCGATCTGAAATTTGTTTTGCACCAAATCGAGCTCTCCGGAAGGGACAGAGAAAATACAGCACTTTCCGTTACCAACGAAAAATATGACTTATACAGGCTGCCTTTTGGTTTATGCGCCTAGCATATTTCAAAGGGCCATCGAAGATGTCCTAAGAGAATAAATCGAGAAGACGTCGATGACGTCATTGTTCCGAAAACAGCTAACCAGCATATCAAAGATATCGCGTGGGTGATCAATCTATGGTTAAATCTATGTCGAGTATGTATGTTTCATGGTATCTACATATGGCATTCAGAGATCCGCAGATAAGGTAGGGTTCTAGGCCTAGATAGTTGCTACAGGTGTTTAATACAAAATTTCTATAGCATAGCAAAATTTTTATCAAAGGACAGAATTGCTTTGACACCGCAACACAGACAAAAAAGGTAAAGATCATTCTAAAAGACATGGAACTACAAGCTTTCGATGCTCTAAAAACCTTCTTATATCGGAAGATGTTTTACTTAGATGCTTCTTTCAGAAGTCTGGGAGCACTATTATTACAGGGAAACAGACCGATCATTTTGATCTCCAGGATGCTCAGAAAGGGAGAGCTCAACCCATGAGGGGAGCAGCTTGCCATAGTTTGGGCTCTGATGAATCTCAGGAATTACGTGCATGGCGTCAAAGGGATAAATATATTCACGGACCATCAGTCCTTAACGTTTGCGGTATACGATAAGAATTAAAATGCTAAAAATAAACGATGGAAATCATTAATCGACGATCAAACAAAACTTTGTTGTGGACGCTCTACCGACACGCCCTGTCAACTCGTTCTAAGTGGAGTCAAATTCAGACCTCGCAACTATTAATAATGGAAAAAGTGGAGAAATTGTTCATCGAAGAAGCTGATACCGTTGCATTCTGTTCCGGAAAGAGAACGCGTCACATAATAACAATCTCCTACGGTTCACTACAAATTGAGATAGGTGGTGTTCAATAATAATGTCGTAGAGGCAATGCATTGCCGTCTATACACTCTGGCCTTTATTCAGCATAAACTCGTGGAACTATAGCCCACAGTGAAATTCCAGTACACCGAGAAGCTGATTCAGGATAATTTTAAACGAGACCGACCAAAAAGGGCAACCGAGCATATCACACAGCGCATGAAAATATGAATCAGATTATTACTGATTATTATTTTTACAAAAATGGAAGAATAATAAAAGAAATAGCCAGAAATAGTTAAAAACTTTAAAATATGTGCCACATCAAAATATATCAGACACTCGGAACCAGAGCCGATATTTTATTTTGTTTTAAAAACGGAACCTTTTACCGCAATAAAATCAAATGAAAGAACCGTACCGGAATCAAAACATTTGCACCGATTTACTTTCGGTTCTAACTTTTATTTTTTCTAAGAAAAATATTTTATGTTTGTAACATTTATTTAACGAAATATTTATAAGTAGGCGATTAGTGTCCTGCTACCTTCTAGCAACTTAATCTAATCAGAATTTGGTTCAAACGAATTTTTACAGCTATAGAAGTTACAGAGGTTGTATACAGAACCATTAACTATGGTTGTGCTTTGGAAATATTTAAGCCTAGACCCGGTCCAGCAAGTCTAGAGAGTAGTGGCGTTTGAGTCTTCTTCTTGTTCTAGTACAGAAGCTAGCAGTTCTTATGGCTGCGATACCTAGTTGCCTAGCTAGGCTGTTTGGATGATATTCCAGCCTCTCATTGTATTTTTTGGCAACCTCCTGGATTCTATCTCCAATTTTAGGCACTTTGAGTTCTCGTTCTATATCCCTGGTTCACATGTACCAAGGAGCCCCTGTGATCTTCCTCAGCGTTTCTGTCAGGAGAACCCGCAGTTTGTTCAAGTGCGTTTTAGCTGTAATTCCATACACCTGGATGCCATAGAAGAGGCCAGGAGTTTATATACACTTGAAAATTCTGACCTTATTTTCAAGAGACAGCTTGTTTCGTGCTGCAATCAACGAAGACATTTTTGTAACCTTAGTCCTAAATGATTGTTGCAGCGACGTGACATGTCTGCCGAGGGTTAGTCTTCTGTCCAGGATTACACCAAGGTATTTGTATGCCGGCTTGTCATTTAGCTCTTCCGTTAAGTGAGATGCTAGGGCAGTCTCATTACCGATTTGTGAATGTCACATTTGCACATTTGTCGACATTGATGCACTAGCTCCACTTCTCAGCCCATTCCTGAAATACGTTCAAGTACTGCTGAAGTCCACTCGTGGCCTGGATAATGCAGCTGCTTTTTATGAGAACCGCAGTGTCGTCGGCATATGTCGCGATTAGCACATCTCCGTCATCTACTCCTGTGATTGCTGTGTGGGTAGGCATATCCGCAGTGAAGATGGAGTATAAGGTGGTGCCTAAGACCCTGCCTTGAGGAACTCCAGCTTCAATTGTTTTGACGGAAGACTTGTACCCATCGGCCGTCACGCAGAAAGTGCACCCTACCAGGAAACTCTTTACGAGCTGGAACAGCTGTGGTGTTAGGAGGCTCGTGGCTTTGCACAGAAACGGGTGCCACACCCTGTCGAATGCTTGCTGAATGTCCAAGAAACAGGCGACCGCACACTCTTTCTTTTCCAAGGCAAAATTAACTATTCTATGCAGTTGTTTCTTTCTTCGGCTTCAACTTAGACACAAGCTGCTTCACTTCTTCAAGAGCGACAGGATCAGCAGGCAATGCCATTTGAAACGGCGTTTCAATTGACTCCGCAACCAGGCAGCAGTAAATCTCATGCGCAAAAGCAAGAGGCCTGAAACGTTGCTCCAAGTTGCATGCAAACACTTCTGTGTTGTCCAAGGATGTGCGGCACCACCCTCCTTCCAGGTCACTTATAGCCGATTTAAGTGAGGCTTTACACTTGTACCGTTTAGTAATTTGCCACAGAGAGTAATTTGTGGAGGCATCGGTACCCAAGTTCTCCAACAATTCGTCAATTTGAAGCTGTTTTCTGCGGGCCAGCACTTTATGAAGGCGATTTGCCAGCCAACTGTAAATTTCGCATATTCTTTTCTGACCTTACGTTTAAGGCGAAGGAGGTCAGCTATTGTAGGAGGTAGCTGAGACTAAAGAGAAACTTGCATACTTTGTTGATTTCTCGGTGCAGCTCGCGCTGCTGCTTGTTTCAACTTTTCCATAAAAATGTTGTTGGCGTTGTAAATATCTTCCGCTCCTTGGACCTCTACATCAGCACCACGAGCGAGATGGGGCGGGGATACCAGAGTGTTCGAAGGCCATTCACATTGAATTGGTCTCCGACTTGTCAAATTTCTTTTGTCTATTAAAAAGGGTTATTAGTCGACGTGGTGTACTGGTGTATTCTGCTACAACGCTACAAATTTTGTTGGTGCAGACAATCAAATACGCATTCCTCGCCGAGCATTCTGTTGATGATGTTGTCACATTTGGCAGCCAGTCTGGGTTTGACTTCAACTTCATCCCACCTCGTGTCCCACACTTCGGTGGATTCCTGCACAAGCTAACTTGACTTTTGAGGAGCTTTAAACCTTTGCAATAGAAATTGAAGCAATTCTCAATTCGCATCCCATCTATCCAGCTATCACAGAGGATCCTATTGATTGCCGACACTTTGATTTCTGCACCTGATGAAGTATTTGACGAACGCAGCATCTCTAGTTTAACACGGTGCCAACGAGTTACCTATTAAAGGCATCAATTTAAGAAGCCGTAGTCACGCGACTGTATACTGGAGCTTCAACAGCGTACGAAGTGGTGCAAGTGAGAACCTAACAATCAAATTGGGCAATTGGTGATTGTCCTTGAGGACAATCTACCTCCACAGCAATGGCTTTTGGCGAGAGTGGTACAAGCTATTCCATTAGCCAATGGTAATGGTAGGGTCAGAGTGGTCGATCTGAAGACGTCGAAAGGATTTCTAAGCGACCGATACATACGATTGCGTGTCCACCCTCGTGCGATACTTCTTGTATGTTGCTGCTTTTAACGGGGGCAGTATGTTGGGACAGAACACAACCTTTTATAAAATTACAAAGGAAATGTAGAATCATTAACACATATTTTATCAATTTAAATTAAATAGTAAATAATTTGTCATATATTTCATTTCTGCACCTGATGATGTATTTGACGAACGCAGCATCTCTAGTTTAACACGGTGGCAACGAGTTACCTATTAAAAGCATCAATTTAAGAAGCCGTAGTCACGCGACTGTATACTGGTGCTTCAACAGCGTACGAAGTGGTGCAAGTGAGAACCTAACAATCAAATTGGGCAATTGGTGATTGTCCTTGAGGACAATCTACCTCCACAGCAATGGCTTTTGGCGAGAGTGGTACAAGCTATTCCATTAGCCAATGGTAATGGTAGGGTCAGAGTGGTCGATCTGAAGACGTCGAAAGGATTTCTAAGCGACCGATACATACGATTGCGTGTCCACCCTCGTGCGATACTTCTTGTATGTTGTTGCTTTTAACGGGGGCAGTATGTTGGGACAGAACACAACCTTTTATAAAATTACAAAGGAAATGTAGAATCATTAACACATTTTTTATCAATTTAAATTAAATCGTAAATAATTTGTCATATATGGTCACCCAAGTTATTAATGAGTACTTCAACTTTGTAATATTTTACTCTCATTTTACAAATTATCTTTCTTATCCATTTCACCTTTCACTTCACTCATAATTGTCACATTTGGTATACTTAATCTCAAGCGTAATCTGTAACATTCTTAGTTGGTAAGCGATCGTGTCTAAATAAACATTCACATCAGCACACACGACGTTTTACATTTATTTTGAACTTTATCACAAATACCATTATTAGTTGTAAGTAGTTAGTTATAAAATATTGTGCTTAAGTAACTGTTTACTTTAATGTAGTTGCATTAATAAAATTAAATCTTGTATTGAGTTTTGACGGTCATCGTCGTCGTAGCTCTGATGATGAGTTAATGATGATTTTCTCAAAATTGTTCCTATACATATGTATATAGTCTTATATTCTGATAATTCTTGCTCTGATTTATTCTCAACTTGAACTATTCTTAAATTGCTAAAGCATAAGTTTTTTTTGGCAAGATTCACAAAGAACGATTCCAATTTCCATACAAATCTTTTTTTATTTTTTCAAAAAGAATGATTTAAAAATGACAATTTTTTTTTTGTTTCAATTAAATTAAAATTCAATTAAATTTGTGTCATTCCTTTACAGCTCTGGTACAGGGTATAATATAGTCGATCACGTCGACTATAGTTCTTTCTTATTTTAAGTAGTGATTGTTCTGAAAGACCTTTCAACGACATATCACACGTGAAAAAAAATCCACCATTTTGAAAAAAAAGTTGTAGAACAAAAGGTTCTTACTTTTCTGTGTAATAGCCTTATAACACACGAATAACAATCGGCAAATTGTTTTCCCATTCAATGGTCTGGGATTTTAAACGCGACAGAGACCTTACGAAAGGGATAGCTATATACATACAGCACCATTTTTCACATCGACTCGTATAGGTCACACTTGACTTTTGTTTATGTTTCTATTAAAATATACAGAATCAATAAAGGAAAGCATTTTAAAAATGCATGCATTGAGTATATTCACCATTTGCGCATGACATGCCAAAGTAATTGTCTTTGCATTATTCATTGTTGCTCTTTTTTCTAGTTTTGTTGTGCACTAATTAATATTTTGTGTAAAGAGTGACCGAATGAAGAAATAATAAATAAATACACTATTTCTGCTGAACTTTTGGTACTTTGTCATTTTTGATTTTTAATGAGCTCAAATACCTCTTAGTATTTTCCACATCCTATATCACTTATCAGCAATAATTTCATTATAGCGCGTATAATATAGTGATCATGCTGCAGCCACACTGAGGTGGACCTTCGTTACTTGTGTGGACTACCGTCCTCAGTGATATATTATATTACACAATTTTGTTGTTCGTAACCCGTTTATAGCTTTCACAATAGCTTGGTCATCAGTCTAACCTCAACGCCTCATTTTGTTTAAAGAATTGGTGGGCACACACATATTATTACATATTTCGGGTGTGAAACAGAGAAAAACGTTTCAACTTGACGTTTTACACTCTAAAAATTCTTAAACTTTCGGATATGAAAGATGTGTGTTGCTTTTTTAGTACGCGTATTATAATTTAATTTTTAAACTATTCACACAGAGTTTCAATAGATTTATCAGTTTGTCTGAAAGTTTGTAACGAATTAAAGAAGACATCGTAGACCCCATAAAGCTTATATTTTCATGATCAGCTCGACCAGACGAGTCGATCCAGCCATGTCCGTCTGTCTGTTCGTCTGTATGCATTTTTTGTGGACTAATTTGTATGCTATCCAGTTGAAAATTTGCACATACACTTGCTTTTATTGCAGTTAAATAAAGTATTAAGATTGACCCACCACGCCCACTTTTTGGAGTAGCCCCATACAAACCCACCGTCCACTTTTGTCTTTTTGTATGAAAAACTTCTTTATTGTAGGCAATATCAACTTAATAATTGATATGGTAGCTTATAGTGGACGGATGCTTCACATATACATTAATAGATGGGACCCGCCCACTTTCTGGGGGTAGCCCCTATACAAACGCACTGCCAACTTTTGTGTTTTTGTATGAAAAACTTATTTGTTTGGTTGAAATGCGATTTAGTGGACAGTCTCTCCATATATAATACATATACAAATGAGCGTTTCCCGCCCACTTTTTGAGGTACTCCCATATAAAAACGTCAATATCAACTTAAAATTCTATATGTTGGCAACTTATATATGGTCATTTCATACACATCTACTAGTGGGCGTGTGCCGCCCACTTTTTGGCGTAGCCCCCATTTAATATATATCGTATTGTGAAACATAAACGTGGGGGGTGTTTATGTTTCACAATACGATTGAAAATTTCGAGTGAATAGTATTAGAGCTTCGGTTCAACCGAACACATTTATTGTTTAAATATATTTTTTATAAATATGTCTTGTACAGGGTATAATTACAACAAATATTTCAATCTGAGTATGTCTTTTTTACCTCTGTTGTAAAACGGTTGCGAGTTAAGCAAAACTTATAACCGTCCTGCACCAAGAGAATCTAAGTCAGAGAATTTTTCTCTTACTTCGACTTCGAAGATAGACATGGCTAGATCGACTAGTCGTGCTGATCAGGAATATATAAATACTTCACTGTTACAATACATACATTTTTCCAGGTTTTAAAAACTTTTGTTTTTCTATGTTGTCTTCAATACATATGACTAATTTCAAAATCACAATATGTTCAATAGCTTAATGTAATTTAAAAAGTAATGTAAAATAAAAAGAGGTTCTGTTCAGTAAACTCACCTGGTGTGTTTGAACTGCACCGTTCTGAGCCTGATATCTTGTAAAATGAAAATTTGATGGCATTCATTGGCATTATTCGTGTTTGGTTCCATGTTACAGTGTTTTGGTCAGATTTTAAAGCTTCCCATGGCATTGACCACCGACGCATTTGAATTTCAGCATCAATTAAAGAGTTGTCAATTACCTCTCCTGCTGCAGCTTCGGACCAACGCCGCTGACCATTTAATGGAAAAAGTGGAAAACTTAATGGCGATTTTACACCTCTGTAAAATGGTATTTTCATTGAAAGCAAATGGCCAGGATTGGGTAAAGGCCCACGTGTACTTTCAAATATAGATTCCATTGGAATGGCATCTCGGAAGTTATTCTGAGGTGATGGACCGCGTGGTAGTTCAATTCCATCTGAAAAAGGTACCAATGGAGAAGGATTGAAATAAGTGTTTGTACAGACACAATTTCTTATTTGGTTAATATAGTTTAATAATTAAAGTAAGTATTAAATTATTTCGATTTTGCTGACTTACTCAAATTGTGTTTGTTCTACAATATCTGAGTTCAATCTTATCAGTAGTAACAGGTGATTCATTTAAACGTTTTTTTTTTTTAATTTTAGATAAAACATTTAAAATAGAATTGGATGTTGGAAAAAATTTATTATGACCCGAAAGAACAATATCTGATATTTACTTTTTAAACATAATTTCAATAAAATGTTGGCCGCGGCTACGCTGTAAATGGTTCATTTTGAAGGTCCAATTTTCGATCACTTTTTCCAGCATTGCGAACTACGCGATTAATGTTGGCTTACAAGTATTAAATCATAGCTAGCTTATAGATGTAGACTTTTGACTTCACATAAGCCCAAAGAAAAAAATCCTGAGGGATGATATCACATGATCTAGGCGGCCAATTGACAGGTCAGAAATTTGAAATTAGGTGCTCACAAAAATGATTTCTTAATAAAGACATTGTTTCGCGCACTGTGTGTCCCGTAGCCCCGTCTTGCTGAAACCAACTGTCGCCAACATCACGGGCATTAATTTAAGGCAATAAAAAGTCCGTTACCTTGGTGCGGTAGCGCTCGCCATTGACAGTTATGTTCTGTACGGCCTTATTTTTAAAGAGCTCATAAACTACACCGAACAGTGCATTTTTCTAGATGTGACGGTATTTCGAAAACCTCTTCGGGTTGCTCATCAGCGCAAATGGGGTAACTTTGTTTATTGACGTATCCATTGAACCAGAAATGTGCCTCATCACTGAAAAAAATTCGGCTCGAAAACAGCGGTCCTTTATGGAGCTGTTGCAGAGCCCATTGACCGAAATTATAGCATAAATTGAAGTATGGTGACTTCAATTCTTGCACGAGTTGGATTTGGTAAGCCTTTAAACCAAGATCCTGGCGTAAAATTCACCATACATCACGACCGGAATTATCAGTGTCTTACAGATTTTTATCTTCGTATTTCGAGAGAGGGCGATACTTCTAATTTGCTTGCTGAGCCCAAAGTAGACGTGACTGTTTCTCAATCGCCGAGCTTTGCTGGGATACAAAGTTCAGATAGGGCGTTGAAGAACTTTGTTCTTATCGGCGTGTCGAAAGCGGTCTGTGCATCTGTAGCCAGACTTCCATTATTGTCTTTGCAAAAAGAAACTCCGGGCTTAAAACCTTCGGTCAGACGCTTGACCTTTTGATAAAACTTTCGAGCTTCATTTCTAATACATAACACCTCAACATCCACAAGCTCACGCCATTCTTGTTCCTTTCTTCGGCGTCTGAAAAGGCGTTTCTTCTCACTTCGTTTCTCACGAATAGCCCGCGTTGCTTCCGACTGCAGAGTTCGTTTTAAAGCGGCGCCTTTCTCTGCAGTACCTTGATGACACTCCTCGTCATACCAAGGGTTCTACACAGGTCTGGTGCACCAAATGACCACCTTGGCAGTCGTATCCATGGACTGGGAGATATGTCTCGACTGCTCACCTATATCTTCAGAAGCTGGAGAGGACTCCTGGAACTGTTGAGAAAGTTTGTTGAGTGTTGGGACGTGCGGAATGCACCATGATGAACCTAGTGTGTACATTGGGTACCACAAGGTAGTGGTCCGAGTCGATGTTGGGACCTCGTGCCTTTCGTCGATGACAACATGATAAATTTGGCTGCGCCAAGTTGCCTTGTGTATGTTACGGTGTGGAAATCTGGTGCTACTGATTACCATGTTCCGAGCTGGAAAATTTTATCCGAGGTTTTTTTTGTGTCGTCATGGCAACTATATCTTTTTTTTTTTTTTTGAGGTAGCGCGAACAACAACCAGCGCACCAACCCCAATCCCATCACCCCAAATTCTGCATTTGCGATTCCTAACAAAATAAAATAAAGTTAAAGCATTTTGTCCAAGGTAAAACGATTTAGAACCATTGTGAGACGGTCGAAAGTGTTATAACTGCATTGTGGTAGGGCACAATGCTATTCAATTCAGGTTAATTAACGGAACAAATGTAATTTCACGAAAAAATCACAAAAACATTATAATCGCAATAACCACCGTTTAAAATGACTAGAGGTTGTACTGCTGTAGGTGAGCTTACAAAAACAAAACAAAAATATATATATATGTATATATATTTTAGAAATATCGAATGATGTGCCAAAATTTCAATGTCGATACTCATCGTATGTATCGACATTGGCATGTACATGTATGGGCATGTACATTTTTTTTCTCTGAACAATGACATTCTGAAGGGTGATTTTTAACACTGCATCAACAGAGTTGCAGTGTGTCGCCATCATTATTTCATTTTAATGTGCACGAGATCGAAGGCACATTTCCTTTTTTACTCTGAAGTGGTGCGTGCCTTTAATAAAAAAAAAGGAAAAATTTACATCTTTGAAGAAACCTAAAATAATAATTGAGGATTGCACTGCAACGTGTACTGCATCAGTGCACAAAACCCTTGAAGTGCACAATTGCTAATTCTGTGCAGTAATAGCTGGCTGATTTATTTATCGGCAGAAAATTTTTCTTCCGCCCAAATATTCGGCATCATCAGCTATCTACTCTCAAAGTGGTGCCCAATCGGGACCACAACAACCGATTTAATCGTTGGAAACAAAATTTTTCTCGGGTAAGGATGTGTACATTCTTTTATACTAAAGTCAGTCTTTTCTGTCATTGCTTCTGCGCGTAGACCGGGAGACTTATACCCCGCTTGCGCATCGAGCACGAGCCGCGTTTTAGGCTATTGTCCTCCTTCAGTGGGAGTTGGACATAATCCCAAAATATATACCCACTTTGGCTTCGTTAAATTCAATTGAGCAATGCAATGAAGCTGCATTGAAACCAGTGGTGAGGCTGAACACGGCATCGAAGGCGGCATTTTAAAGAGCACACGCTACAATGAGATTGGCTGGAGATAAAAGGGCGATAAGAGGAAACATACTGTCATATGCAACGCTTGCTAATTCATTCGCAAACAGGCTCATCAAAATTATCTTAAAAGAACAATACCCTACAGTGAAATTAAAATGAGCCATAATAGTTCGCAGAGTGCATACACACATTGTATACGTGACTATAATGTAGTGAAAATATGGTGAAAAATGTGAAAGGCTATATATAGACTTTAATTGTTAATTTAAAAGAAACAAAAAAAAGGGTATTACAAAATCAAACAAAAAAAAGTATGCGTCTGAATTGTTATTAATATGAGCAAAAACGAAAGTATTTTCTTGAATTTTAACCAATTTTTTTTTTTGTGACGCGGATCTCAGCACTCATCGACGGAGGCCTTCATCGATCACCGCTGCACAATGGATAAACCTTGCGTTTTATTTAAATCTATATATATATACCTATAACATAAAATATATTCGCTTAATCCTCAAGCTAGAAACAAAATTTAACCTATAATTAATAAATATGAACTTAAGTATATAACAAAATGAATTTGGTCCGAAATCTACTGATGCATTAAATATGGTACATATACATGGGACTCTGGATTTCTGCTTATAGAGTCATGGTAGGGTGGGTATAGATAGCTGCTACAAAAATACACTGCGCAGCTAACGTACACTTTCCAATCTTGGGCTCTGACGATCCTATACTTATTTCCCTTTATTTTGAGGTTACATTTTTTTGTGTTTTGGTCGAAGAACAATTCAGCCAATATAGTGCTGTAACTTAGGACCAGTAGTTTTTTTTTTTAAATCGTGTGCATGATTTTTTTTTTAAATTTCGCATATGTATTGTTGTTGTAACAGGCGCTGAGGTCTGAAACACATTTTCTGTTAAAAACGAACTCACCCAGCTGAGCTTTACGGAATAAAAATCAGATGCACGCGTAGCAGAATCGGCTCCTTCGCTTTTGAGTATTTCTTTTATAACCTCCTAGCAGACCTAACGATAGTACAAGTTGAGATTGAACTTTGGTTCATATTTCATATTGTATTTGAAACAAAAACAGCAGATTGTGTCGAAGTGGATTGAATTTTGATTTTTCAGTTCATGTAGCAAATCAAGCCAACAAACATGGTGACGTACGAACAACAAGTAAATCATAAAAAGGTTCCAGATGATTATTTGGACGCCATAAAGCCTTTTGCCAGAACTCACCACCGATCGAAATGCATGTTTTGGGTAGAGTCGTTTTTTTTTATTGCCCGCCAAACTAAAAAGTTTACCCGACAAATCTAGCAGCTGTGCGCCACCTATACTGTACTACTTAAATAGCAACAAAAACGAAAACCAACGAATCGCGGGGAGTTGCCACCTAACCGAACTAAAATTGTCGCACATTCTTTCGTTAAATGCACAATAAATACGCGATTGCTTCAGTTAAATTATTATTTAATCATTTTTAGCTTTGTTTTAATGCAAATAGCATAATGATATTTACTTAAAAACTAAGTTCGAAAATCTTTTTAAAAAAAGTGGCTACAGTGAAATGCAAAATTCAACTAGTGATTTGATAGTTGGTTTAGTAAAATGCTAATTTATAAATTAAATGCGATTTACAAATCGCTATAAAATGAGGTGTGTGGCATGGTGAATTGAAATTTAAGTTAAATGCGAGCTAAATTGATTCCTGTGACACCCCTGAATATATCTGTTAATGGCCAAATGTAAACTGCTGATGGACAAAATGAAAAATAAATAAAAAATTGAAAAAAAAAAAATTACAAGGAATCACAGCAAGTATGTATTTTATGATTGCTCCTTTAATGATTTCGTTACACTAGAAGTACGCTATCTCGGCTTGGTACTCGACAAACGACACACATGCGGACCTTACAACTCAAGTGTTTTACGAACATGTTATGGAAAACTGAAACGGCTAAATCGTTTATTACGCAGCTATAGTAAACTGCCTTTGGCAAAGAATACTAGTTTATCGACAAATTGTAGATATAGCATTGAAATATGGGGCACAACTGCTAAATCCAATATAAATACAGTTCAAGCGATGCAGTATAAAGCTTTAGCTGCAGTGCATAATATGCATAATTATTTTCTTCTTTTTCATACATTTTACATATGCGTTTATTGGCTAATTTCGTTATCCAATAATCATATATACAATAGAAAACAATTTATCGTTGTTTTGTTAATAAAAATATTAAGTTATATATAAAATTAAAAAAAATATATGAATGAAAAACTGGCATCATTGACAAACTTGCATTTTTAAAAAATACCAACCGAATATTATTACATGTTGATTCTGACCAAAATCAGCAACTTAGCGTAATTAATACGGCTTACAGATGTATGACAAGTAAAATTTGTTACGAAAGTATGACTTTGGCTCTATATATCTGCGGTATCACTTACTCAATTTAAATAATTTTTTCACTGAATAAATCGTTTCGCGATTCCTACTTATTTACTTATAGTCGCTGGCAATCCGGAGCTTCATCAGATCACCACAGACCTGATCTTACCATCTTAAGCTTGGACGTCCTCTCTGACGTCGGGATTCATCCGAATGAGATGACCAGCCCAGTGCAGACGATGGAATTTAATGCGCTGGACTATGTCACCCTCATCATACAGCTCGAGGTTCAAACGGGTCCTAAACTCGTCGCCAACTCTAAGGGGACCAAACATCCTATGAACAATCTTTCTCTCAAATACTTTTAAAGACGCTGTGTCCGTTGATGTCAGGGTACATACATACATACATACAGCAGGACCCGAATTATCAGAGTCATAGATTTTTATTTTCGTACTTCGTGAGAGGGCTCTACTTCTAATTTGCTTGCTGAGTGCAAAGGAGCAGCGATTAGCAAGCGTAATTCTTCGTTAAATCTCTAGGCTTATGTTGTTGGCGCTGGTAATTTATGTTCCTAGATAGACGAAGTTTTGTACAACGTTGAAGTTGAAATTCTATATTCTCACAGACCTTCAAAGACGCGCTGCTGGTCTGCGAGTGGACACCAAGTACTTCATCTTGTCCTAATTCACCGCTAAGCAAATGCGAGTAGCATCACTTTCTTATGGAAGATCGTCTCCATCCGTTCTACGTTTGGGCAGTGGCGTAGGATGTACTCCATCGAAATATTAAAGAAGTCGCACGATAAAGCATCACTCTGGCTGAAACCTCTCTTGGTATCAAAGGGTTCGGAGAGGTTTCTTCCTACTTTGACAACGCTTTAGGTTTATGATAGCGTCAACGAGCAAAGACGAACGATCTTTGCTGGGATAACAAGTTCAGATTGGACGTTGAAGAACTTCGTTCTTATCGGCGTGTCGAAAGCGGTTTGTGCAACTGTAACTAGATTTCCATTATTGTCTTTGCAGAAAGGAAATCCGGGCTTAAAATCTTCGGTCAGACACTTGACCTTTCGATAAAACTTTCGAGCTTCATTTCTATTACATAACACCTCAACATCCTCAAACTCACGCTATTCTTGTTCCTTCTTCTGCGCCTGAAAAAGCGTTTTTTTCTCTGTTCGTATCTCACGATATCGCTCAATAACAGCTCGCGTTGCTCCCGACAGCGAAGTTTCTTTGTAAACGGCGCCTTTCTCTGCAGTACTTGGCGACACTCCTTGTCATACCAAGGGTTCGGCACAGGTCTGGTGTACCAAATGACCTACTTGGCAGACGTATTCATGGAATGGGAGATAAATCTCCTATACTCATCTACCATCTGCAACAGCCCTGTGGAGGGACATGCATATCCGTAAATCATGGTCCTTAAATCGATTACGGGGGTCGTCATCAATGGGGAATTGCATGCGAATCTTCCTTTGTGTTCACACTGGTAAACGTTGTTTGGCGGTGCCAGGAACCAAACCCTGCGCACCAACCCCTAATTAAGAGGAGTGGTTGCCTTCTCACAATTTGCTCTCTATGGAGATTCCGTGGCCCGCCAAGAGAATGGTCAAAAAACTTTCCACTTCTGCAAACGACCCCATCCCGCAAGTTTTATTTCGAAAAAAAATTATATGCGATAAATTCCACGGAAGAATTAAAGTTTCTGAAAATGTTAACTGTTTCAATAGTTATAAACAAATAGATAATTCTCTTTTTCATACCATGTGTAAGGTGTATAAGATAGAATATTTCTACAAAAACTTACAGTTTGTTGTCTCATTTATCGCAATAGTTCGTTGGTCTGTTAAAGAGTTTCCTCTGGAGGATTCAGATTTATACGCACCACCACAAAAGTTAGGAGAAGGTGTTTGGGAGCGCTGTTCAGTTTGTGATCTAAAAATAATGAATGATGTTAGTAATGACTGTTACATACTCAAATGTCTTAGAAGTGTTTGTTTTTACTACTCGTGAGTATTCGTTTGTTATATTAAAATTTTTTGTTGTTTTTTTTTTCCCCACTTGAATTATACGTCTGTCTACATGACACTTTGTACATTTTGTAATATAGTAGTTTGTAGTATAGTATATGGGGTAAATAATAATTGAAAAAACAATTTCTAGCAATTAAATACTTTTATTCGAATATGCTATGCAGCAACCTATGCATCCACCACGGACAGCTAATACTTACGGCTGCCCCACTCTCGTGGGATACCGTAACGTTCACTGTCAGGTAGTGTGGCATAAATTACATGGCACAACAATTGATGGTAATGATTAAAAAATAATAAAAATACTAAGAAGGTTATTGTTAAACTAGTAGTTATAAATGATTTGGGAGGTCTACTGGTCGTATCCTTTTAACACGTCTAGTTGGCAGTTCCAAGAGGGGTATGTTGGTTATATCGATGTTACAATGAGCCGTGATTCGAGTGTGATGCTTTCTGCTTACTGATACAATTTCCACTTTGATAGACCGGATGTTAAGATCTCGATGTATATCTTCGTTGGAGATATACCATTCAGCTCCTGTTATTTGTCGAAGTTATTTTGACTGTTGCCGTTGATATTTGATATTTTTGATGTGCCCCTTATCTGAAGTGCGTAAGTCCAAATTGGTTTTATTACGATTTTATATGGTAATAATTTAATGTTCATTGGCAATTTGGATTTTTTCTTAATAAGCCAGTACAGTTGTCGATATTTCTCTTTAATCTGATTTCGCTTTTTCTCAATATGTAATTTCCAGCTCAGTCTACTGTCTAAATTTATTCCTAAGTATTTTGCTGATTTATCTAAGGGAAGGTCTTTATTGTATATTTTGGGGGGGGGGGGTCGGCAATACAACACTTCTAGTTGTATAGATAACTTGTGTGGTCTTGCTTTCATTAATTTTTATAGCCCACTTACTAAACCAGGCTATGGTGGTGTCTAGTATACACTGGAGTTTTTGGGAAGCTACATTTATGTCATTGTGGGCATAAAACAGAATTGTATCATCTGCAAAAGTTGCAATCATAGAAGACGGCTCCTCGGGCTTTGGTAAATCTTGAGTGAAAAGTAAATAAAGAAGTGTTCCCAACACACATTAATCTGTCTAATTGAAGAGAAAGCGTGTTTAACTTTTACATAGAAGTGCCTATCTGATACGTAACTCTTTAGCAGTAGGTAGAAGTCATGCCGAAGTAGGGATTTTAGTTTGAATAATAATCCCTTATGCCATACCTTGTCAAACGCCTTTTCTACATCGAGAAAAATTCCTATAATTTTGCGATGACGTGATCGAGGCCTGTGAACAGTTGTTGTTGTTAATGAAGATGCGGTTGACATCACATAACTGCTTTGAGTTGTCATTGTTGTTGTAGATGCTGTTGTTGGTTTCATCGTTGTGACTGCTCAGGATTTAGTTCAGACAAGTTGGAGCTATTTTTTTTTATTACACGGCGATACGAACGAGAAATATGCATTTACCGACGCGACCGAACTTTTTTGTTGATGAGCGCTGCTTATCCTTTATTAGTTTTTTTTTTTAAATTTATTTCACTATAGTAGCGTTAAACACACGGAGCGGTTTTAAGACACGTCTATCTCGCATGACATATAGAAAGTGAATGTGACCCCTTAGTTCTATATAGGTAGGTATTTCTTTACATAGCCCACGATCAGGAGGGACCTATTCCAATAGAATCAAAAAGAAGTTTGGTAGAAGACAGCAGGCGTAAGAACTAATACCTCATCATCGGCTCAAATGCAAATGTCCAGCACATGCAGTGGAAAAGTATAGACATAAAAAGCGAGGTGAATAACTTTTTGACTATTTCTAAAGTAGTACAGAAGTCCTTAATCTTCATTGTTCTACTAGCTATCATGGGGAGTACTACATAGGCAGCCAATATTTTTCGAAGAAAATCTGTTCAATCACGACGACATTCCGAAATCCACACTACACAGTAGCTCGAGTAGGATGTATAGGTTTCTCTATGAAGGCGTGTGAATTTTCCGTGTCCCACATCCTACAGATTTGTTTGATGTCATCACCTTTGATATGACAATGCTCCTCATCCCAAAAGATGATTTTTCTTTCGACAATCACAGAGCCACAATCAATTATGATATATAAAAGACTGATGGTAAAATATCTGTCTACCGAACCCTAACTGGGCGCAAAAACAATACACAGATAGACGTCGTGAATAAGTTTTTCACTGAAGTGTACTCCATGGACCTAACGGAGGCTTGCTTCATTGAAAATCTATAATAGAAGTTAAACCATCTTCGTGCTCCAATAAAATAAGAACTATTTGTAAGAATTTCTATAATGAAATAGAATCTACAGCGGACGCACAAGCGTCTGAGAAAAATTATATTCAAATCTCCAAGCTCCAATCCAAAAGCCAGTCAGAGGCTTAACCAAATCTATTAAGGAAAACATTGAACTGCTCATTAATACCCATTTCACAGTGTGCACTTTCGTAGGTAGCAAGTAATTTGATCGTGACATTCGGAGTTTCCACTCAACTAATAGATCAAATAGAAAACCTGAAAAAAGTAAATAATTAAATCCTTCCTGTCCTATAAATCATCAGGACTTTACGGTATCATCCACGCATTGATAGAAAATACATTAGAACGCATAAAACATTGCCTTCTAGGCATGTATAAATGCTGTCCTAATATCAACTATATTCCCAATTTGAAGAGGTCAAACGATCCCACTCATCACTCAAGAACATTCAATTGATAAGCTTCTCTTCCTTCTTGCTTAAAACTTTGGCAAAAAAAAGTTGAGATCTCCCTAATACACACAATTGATAAAAAGAGCCTATCTGGCACACAACACGCTTACAGTAAAGGTAAATCTATTGAGAGAGCTCTATAAACCTTAGTATCGCTGATATAGAAATCATTAGAAAATAAGTACTCGTTGGCAGCGGTTCTGGATATAGGTGCTTTCAATATTATCGTCCTTATAGAATATCCAGAGCTATGTCAGATTTGGGGGTGGAACATTTCCTAAAGTAAAGTTTATTTGCCAGATGCCCAAACGTAGGTCAGTGAACTCTGATTCAACTCTGAACTCTGCGGATCAACTTCCACTCGGAGATTTGTCAGAAAAGGAATGTCGCAGGGTGGTATTTATTCTTCATTTCTTTAGGTACTACCGGTGAACAAACTGTTAATAAATATAGAAGTAAGGTACTCACCTACGCAGACTAGGTAGTTGTCATTATAAATTGGAAGCTTCGCAAATCCTTCTGCAGCTTACTGCAAACGTATCTGGTAAAATTATCCTCATGGTGAAACTAACCTCCTGAGATTAAATGGCATCCGTCTCAACTCTAGCAAATCATCCAATTTCGTAGAAACCACACTAGGCAAAAAGTAACTAATAAAAACACATCAGAGGACATAAAAAGCAACCGATACTCTATTTGCGTGCAAAAAAGCATTCGGTGCTAAATGTGGTTTCTCTCCATTCATTGGATTTATTCAGTCGTTGTGAACTCTTTACTAAGCAGTTTTGGTCTGGTGGCCATCACTGGAGAAAATAAACATTAGAACTGATTTAAATATAATCCATAAGAACCCAGAATTATGAATTAATACAATTTTGCATATGCTTCCAGTTGACTTGCAAGGCGAACAAAACATTGCCCTAGCATCTGCACTCAGACTACGAGAGATCTCAAAGTGGCTGTATGCCAATTCAGGTCATACAAATACATTGACAACGCTAATCCTGCTTCCAGAAATAAGGGATAAATAGTTTAAAATTCGACAAAGGATACTCTTTTACAATTCCAACTCGACTGGACAAATACATTGGCAACGCTAATCCTGCTTCCAGAAATAAGGGATAAATAGTTTAAACTTCGACAAAGGATACTCTTTTACAATACCAACTCGACTGGACTGGATCAATAAGCCATACAGGCATTAAAATGTACTCAATTTTACAACCGTGTAGGAGGACAAGTCTTTTTATATTAACTAAATATTCAGAAGTCGTTGAGAGTACCATGTAATGTTTACCAGGCGGAGGTTGGTACTATCTAAGACGATATGGACTTCCTTAGTAGAGGTGCAGTTTATCTACTACTTATACTTCGACAGTCAACCTGCTCTCAAAGCCCTTGATGATGTATTCTCAAACTCTAAAATTTTTATTGAATGCCGCAGTTTTTAGCGAGATAGCTTATCACTTCTGGGTACTTGGCCATAGAGATATAAACGAAAAAGTTAATAAACTTACTAGGCTAGAAACATATGTATATGCACACGCTTCCACTTGTAAGATTCTAGTAAACACCCACACCAAAAATACAGCCCAAACACGGTGGTATAGTTTGGAAATTGCGTTATATCTAAACTGACGTGGTCTGTTTGTAACCTTAAACAAACGTCATTGATATAACATATCTATATAATATTAGGCAAGACAAGTTTTGCGACGACTACTAGCTCACAGTATACAAACGATTTTGACAAAAACTAGTATCATTTGAAACAGTAGAGAAGCACAAGCGGGGATTTTGCGCGTTACTCGAGCGCGTCAGAAAATCATATGGGGAGGAACCCTGTACCCTGTAATGTACCCCTACCATATATGAACCCTTAATATAGGGCCGTGCGTTGAGGGCTTTGCTTTTATTTTTGTAACTGTCTCCGTTTCTAGTTATGATTTGCACGCGGTGAAATATCAATAACAACAAATGCATAAAGGAATAATTGTCAAAACTATCGCTAGATTGCGGTCGATTGAGTCGACCGCGGCAATACATACTGTTTCAATAAAATCTTGAAAAATGACATTTTTACTATAAAACATATATGAGTTAAATACTCGTATAATCGCACTTTATGAATATTAGTAAGCAGAAGAAAAAGAAAGCGACAGGCTCCGAAGAGCTGCCAGCTGAGATATTCAAGACCAGTGACGAAGAGTTGGTAAGGCATATGCAAAGTATGGTCCAATGAATGCGTGCCCAACGATTAGAGTCTCAGTGTTATTTTGTTATTCAAGCGTCGCCAGAGTACGAAGGAACCCTTTGATGCCAATAGAAGTTTCAGGTGATTTAATGTGCTACTTTTTTTCGGAGATGGGAAAACACTAATATCGCTCTGGCCTGGCAGTGCACGAGGACAAGACGAAGAAATTGGTGCCTGGAGATGAGATACAGAATCACGTTTGCTACTTTGGACTCAACAAGCAAATTAGAAGTGGAGAAGTGGAGGATGTTTAACATTTCAGTTAAATGTTGAAGTTATTTGTATTGAAAAGGGACATTATTTACTTTTACTATAGAACATCTTTGAATTAAATATGGATACATTTCAATTTTGCAACGAAAAATGTTTCATTTTAATAAATTATGTTTGCAATTTGGTTTAAAAATGAAAACAATTCCAATAAACAATGTTACGGATGGTATTATTGTAAATTTTAAGTGCACACTATGTTGTCAAATTATAAAAAAAAAAAAAACATTGAAGTGTCAACACTATTAGGACATGTGTCTATCATTCTTCGCTGGCACGCAAGAACGAGTTTTATCTTCGTACTTTGAGGGCTCCACTTCTAATTTGCTTGTTGAGTCCAAACGTCCTTGTAGCAAACGTGATTCTGTATCTCATCTCCAGGCACCAATTTCTTCGTCTTGTCCTCGTGCACTGCCAGGCCAGAGCGATATTAGTGTTTTCCCATCTCCGAAAAAAAGTAGCACATTAAATCACCTGAAACCTCTATTGGCATCAAAGGGTTCCTTCGTACTCTGGCGACGCTTGAATAACAAAATAACACTGAGACTCTAATCGTTGGGCACGCATTCATTGGACCATACTTTGCATATGCCTTACTCACTCTTCGTCACAGGTCTTGAATATCTCAGCTGGCAGCTCATGGGAGCCTGTCGCTTTCTTTTTTTCTGCTTACTAATTACTGAGTCGACATCGTTAAAATTCAGTGGCTCTACAAGAAAGCCATCATCAATTGTTGGTTCTAGAAATACTTCTTTATCGGCGGCATTGTTCTCTTTATCGCCCCCAACTAAATTAGAGAAGTGACTTCGTCATAGTCTCAGTGATTCTGGTGCATCTGTAACCAGACTTTTATTATCATCTTTGCAGATAGAAACTCCGGGCTAAATCCTTTGGTCAGACGCCAAGCACGATTTTTTTTATCATCGTGATTGGGGCAGCGCTCAGAGAGACGTTCGAAATGCTCGTAAAATTTATAGAAAAAGGCGTGGCAGACCCCAGCCAATATATATATATTGTTAATCAGCATCGAAAATCGATCTAGCTATGTCAGTCTGCCCGTCGGTCCGACTGTATGTTTGAATAAATCTTGTACCGAAGGTATAAAACCGACGCACAACGACGAAATAAGGTTGTCGGAGACAAATAAATTTAGGAATCTAGCTGAAAAGGCACGTTAATACGTTCATAGATAGATATCAGTAAATACCCATCCAGTCAAATGATAGTTTTAAATAGATATTATTTTAGAGTATTGCAAATAAAACTCATGTCTTGCAATCATACGCACCACGGTGAAACTACACAGAATCAGACAAATCTAACGGAATAGACGTATATTAAAGCAACAAGCACCAAGGCTAACTCCACACAAACGTCCCGGCAGCGCAACACACGAAAGCCTCATGCGCGAATATTATTACGCACAATGCGTGTGAAAGGGAAGCAAAACAACAAGTACATGGCGAAAAAAGGGAAAAAGGGAGACAAAGAGCATAAATACCATGCTTACGCTCTCACACGACGAGTGATCGAACGAACATCAAAACAGAGCCGATCGAAGAAATTGTGTGACAGTCTAAAAGTGAACACAGCAAAAGTCGGCCACCTATAGGACAAAAAACAACAACATCAGCAATAGAATTCAAGAAAGTAACGGAAAAAAGAAAGTGTGGACGACGTAAGGTGAGCATATTATCATATAGATAATTAATGTGCGAATATTGTGTTTGTTTTTACATAAAATTGACACGAGGCGCTTGACGCTTCATTTTTGTTGTTTTTATGTAAAAACAATATTGTAAATTAGGAAATAGTTCGAAAAGAACATATATACATAAT
Source organism: Leucophenga montana (assembly GCA_035044765.1). Lineage (NCBI taxonomy): Eukaryota > Metazoa > Arthropoda > Insecta > Diptera > Drosophilidae > Leucophenga > Leucophenga montana. The sequence continues at coordinate 120,031 of JAWNNQ010001503.1, forward strand.
TATTACTAGAATATAGAAGAAAATTAAGATTGCGAATATTGTGTTGATTTTTGGAAGCAGCACTAAACGCTGGACACGTCATTTTTGTTGTTTTTATGTAGAAAAAATACATTTAATGCAGCGATACAATAATTAATACAGTGCGAAAACAATTAGAAACATGTGATAGAAAAGTAAAGGAAGAAAGTGTGTGTAGTGAAAGAACAAAAAGAATAAATAGTGATGGTCGTGACTCAGTAGTGATAAAGAAAACAATTAATAGGTTTTGATGGAAGAATGTGACGCAGGTTAGGAGTTTCATTGCCGGTGGTACCAAAGGGGCTCTGCTCATTGGGCATGGAAACGCCAGGAAACGGGCTCTGCTCATTCCATCCGTGTTTAGAGAATTATAAGGCCTCTGGTAGGCCGATTTACATAGACGTTAGTACCAAACCGGCTCTTCTCATTGGGCATCGGCCTAAAACAGCCAGGAAACGGACACTGGTCATTTCTACCCGCATTTTGGGAACAAAAACTCATAGGTTGGATAGTCTTTCTTAGGCGTTGGCACCAAGTGGGCGCTGCTCATTGGGCAACAGCCGAAAATAGCTGGGATTTCGAATTTAGAAAGCTGAAGTAAAAATTTAATTAGTTTCCACGTGTCAAAAATTAACAAAGCACTGAACCGTGATTCACTAAACAAAAGTATTTAAAGTGTCGAAACTTTGGAACAATAATCAATACTTTTCATCGAAATAATTTAAGATAAAGTTAAACCCAGTATAAACGATAATAATACAAAATAAGGAATAAATATGAATTTATAATAAAATATGTAATTAATGCGTTTTGAGTAAAAATCCTGGAATATAACACCGCCAGTGGTCACTGAAGTATGTATGTATGTATGTATATACATTTTTCATCGTACATACATTCATCCGAAGAGAATACAATGTCTAGAATTAAAAATTTTATTTATGTTTTTTTTTTCTATTTGTTTTTTTTTTATACAATTCACACATACAGGGGTGTAAGACAATTCTCTTTCTCCCCAATTCCGACCTAAATCAATTTCGTAGGTGTCTTTTGGACCCTTTAAAATATCCAGCCTTTCAAAACTCTTCCAATCGTAACGTGAAGCCATGTTTATGTGCTAGTTGAATGTATTCGGAACTGCGTCTTAAGATTTAAATATTTATCACATTTTATTAAATTTAATTTAAATTTATAAAAATGTGTATTTATTTGCTGAAAACGAACCAGGTCGGTTTACGCAACAACAATGACAGCTGATAATTTTGTGAAAAAAAGGACTACTAAAAATTTAGCTGAACGACAGAGTTGTCAACATATATATTTTTGTCAACATATATTATAATTATGTTGTGGGTATTTTTCAAAATCAATATATTAATAAATTATATAATTCGTATTCATTCAAACAAATGTAAGACTTCACAATATATTTGAAGTAAATTCGCAATAAATTCCATTTATATAGCCTGAAAATATTTTTTTATCTATGAAAACTCTAAACATGGCTATGCACTGACACAAAGTAGATAATAGTAATAGAGAAACCATCTCATATAAAGATTTTGTCACTTCAAATATCTTCTGCGACAGGTCCCATGCTCTCACGACTGTGAAAGAAAGAGAGCAATTGCTGACTCAACGAGCATTGCTGGTCCCAGAGAGAGTCGCGTGTGTTCGGATTTGTATTCGTCAAATCACATACATACGTACGTACATATACAATGTATGGTATGTATGCATGTTTGTTTATTTATTTTCTTTACATGCGCTGGTCGATCGCCGCTAACGCATTTTGTTTTCATTTCTTTAGCAAGAGTATGTATGTATGTATGCATTTAACAGGCTTTTTTGGACATTTATTTAATTATTAGCATCTGCGACTGGAAATAATGATAATAATAATAAATCGTATGCCTTTTTCAGAAACATAATAGCTTAAAACATATTTCCAATTTTCATACAATCCTCTAGCCTTAAAAACACAGACTTGCGTTCCTAAAAGACGTTTTCTTTTTTCCCCATCATCCTCAAATCCTTGAATTTCATCAAGAGTATAATTGTATTGAAGACCTGGTCTGATTTTAATTTCATCACACACAATTACTGCTTATTTTCCCTTCTTACTCAATCGGTCAATTATTTGCTTAAAATTTTCGAGTAAGTCTGGCTGAAATCC
>JAWNNQ010001504.1:0-25129 GCA_035044765.1 Leucophenga montana
AATATAACATAAATAGCTCCAATGAGAACAGCTTTTATATTCAAAATTCTATAATTAAGAGTTTATTTACAATATATACAAAATTTAATCTAAAAGGTAAATCTAACACACGATTTCTTTTAAGTCTTCGAGTTGTATCGCTATTATCTAGTAGGCCTATTGCCAAAAAATTTAAATGATCATGTAGTCTCTCAACATACCTTGTGCTTATTCTACGTATTTCATCTTTAATGTATGGAATATTTAAATCTTTGTGAATTTGGTCATTAGCCACAAACCAGGGGGCGTCAACAATAAATCTAAGCGTTTTGGACTGATATCGTTGAAGAATTTCAATATTTGATTGGCTTGCAGTTCCCCATAATTGGATAGCATATGTCCACACAGGCTTTAAAATAGCCTTGTAAAGCCGAACTTTGTTCTCCAAACTAAGCTGCGATTTTCTCCCAAGCAGCCAATACATTTTTTTCGTTTTTATGTTGAGTTTCTTTGTCTTGCCTTTAATATGACTTTTCCAAGTTACTCTCCGATTTATATCGAGTCCAAGATAATTTGCGGAGTCACTATGAGGAATTTGTGAATTATTTAAAAATACTGACGGACAATCTCCTCTTTTCAGAGCAAATGTGACATGTTTCGACTTCTCAGTATTAACCTTTATTTTCCATTTCTTAAGCCATCCCTCTATTTCAACTATTTCATTTTGAATATCTTGAGATACTTCTGCCGCAGTGTTTGTAGATGCAATTATAGCTGTATCATCAGTATAAGTGGCTACTTGAACATCACTGACAACAGGAAGATCGGCAGTGAATATTGTGTAAAGGACAGGTCCCAGAACACTGCCCTGTGGAACACCAGCATGGATACTATATAGTTTCGATGTTTTTCCTTCCATTTGAACATAAAAGTGTCGATTGCTTAGATACGATTTCAATAAGAGACAAAATGGAGCAGGAAGCAGTTTTTTCATTTTATATAACATGCCTGGATGCCACACTCGGTCAAATGCTTGTTGTATATCAAGAAATACTGCCGCATAATACAGTTTCTTCTCGAATCCACGTGTAATTATATCCACTATACGATGACATTGCTCTGGAGTCCCATGACCTCTCCTAAACCCAAACTGATGTTCCGGTATTATATTGTATTCATCCAAAATTGGTAACAATCTACTCATAATGTCATAATGTACTTTGGAGAATGTCACCAGCAAGCTAATAGGACGGTAGGACGAGAGAATATTTTCAGGCTTGTTTGGTTTTGGAATCATTATCACCTCCGCACATTTCCATTGTGTAGGAAAGAGATCCAGCCTCAAAATCGCATTGTAAATTAGTGCTAAAAATTTAATACACTTTTGAGAGAGCATTTTCGAAACTCTTCCGTCTATTTTATCATAGCCTGGTGACCTTTTTTGATTCAGTTTTGCGAATTCTTCTTTGATTTCAGACACAGTAATTCTACGAATTGGTATGCACATTTGACAAGGTACATCCAGAAACTCTATTATTTCAGTATCTTCAGGCGCAAGATTTGAATTTGGTTGAAATGTTGAGTGTAAATGTTGTGCAAATGCCTCAACCTTAGCTTTGGAGGTTTTACACCATTCTCCATTATGATTACGTATAGCAACATTTCGTTTTGCAGGTCGTTTTAAATATTTGGTAGCTCTCCAAAGGCTGTACTCATAGTCTTTCGTGTTAGGATCCAGACTTTTGAAAAACTCTGCAGTTGCTTCATTTCTTACTTCGTGCAAGCGTTTTTTAAGTTGGAATGATGCTGTATTGTACCTAGTTTTATCTGCTGGACATCTACTGGTTTGGCAATTTTTCCGGAGCTTATTATATATAAGGTTCCTAAGCTCAGCTGATATAAAAACAGTATTCGCTATAGAACTTTTGGCTGGTGCAGTACACAACAGACCTGCTTCATGTATAATGTTTGTAAATGATTCCACAGCCGTATCCACTTCTAAACCACTTTTGAGAGATATATTAGTATTTAGTTTCGCATCTATCCAATCTTGAAATGCTAAAATATCTGTCCTAGATGTGAGAATTTTATATTTGTTTGATAGTGCTGGAAGAGCAGTGCCATATGTAATTATAATTGGCGAATGGTCTGAACTTAGGTCATGGTTGTCCGAAATTTCAAGATGATGCCGTGGTATTCCAAAATAAACTGCAAAATCCAAAAGATCCGGTGTTTTGCGGGGGTCTGATGGCCAATACGTTGGTTTTCCCGTAGACAGTGTTGAAAAATTATTGGCATTTCTGCATTTATATAGCTCCTTTCCTTTGGGATTTGCTAACCTTGATCCCCACCAAGGGTGTTTGGCATTATAATCTCCACCAACAATAAATTTACAACCAAGTTTTTTGAAAAAGTTACAGTAATCTTGTTCTTTAAAACAAAATCGTGGTGGAAAATACACTGCACAAACTGTAATATCAAATGACATGCATTCAACATTAATGCAAGCAGCCTGTATAGCATTTTCTTTAACTATTTCCATGATCTTATATTTAAGCCCTCTTTTAATTAATATTGAAGAGCCGCCATGAGCTCTATTATCTGGATGATTTGCAACTATTAGATCATATCCATGAATTTTAAAGTGTGTCCTGTTGGTAAAATGAGTTTCTGATACCAAGAGGATATCAATGTAATTAGATTTAAGGAAAAGTTTTACTTCTTCTGTGTGGTTGGAAAGCCCAGTTGCATTCCATATAGCAATTTGAAGATCTACTTGCATATTTTTGATATTAACAGAGATATCATGTTGAGGAGGTTGTTTGTTAATTCAAACTGTTTGGCTAATAAACCTTCGATTCTTTGGAAAGGGTCTTCGTCATTTGAACTTCTGTTTTCTCGTAGTACTTGCGCATAAGATGGGCGGTTTCCGCTAGTATTAAACTCATTTGGTCCGTGCAAAGATGAAAAGCTATGCTCCTGAGGTGGTTTGCTTGAATGCTGACGAGAAGAATGGCTATTAGGCTTCTGCTTTGCAACTAATTCTTGATAAATTTTGCATCCCTTGTAGCTGGCAGCGTGATCTTGTAAGCAGTTAACACATTTGGCAGGCAAATCCTTGTCTTTCTGACACTCTGAAGTAGGATGGCACATTGAACACTTAACGCATCTAAATGTTTTTCTACAATACGTCTTGGTATGTCCAAACTCTTGGCATCGAAAGCATTGTACAATGTCAGTTACTTTCCTGGGAGGCTCTACTTTAATTACTGCATTGCTTAGGTATTTCAGGTCATAAATTTCTGCATTGTTGTTGTTCGGTTCCAGATCAATAAAGAATATGTTCAATGGATGCTTGGTAATACGACTCCTAATATTGCTTATATTCCTTACGCAATGACCCAACTCTTCAATTTCATTTTTAATTGAGTCAATTGGTGTAGAAAAATGTAGATTTTTAACTACAACTCTAAAAGAACGCTTTTGTTTTAACTGGTAAGAGTGAAACAAAACCTTATCTCTCTTAAGTGTTGTTATAAACTTTCTATAACTATCCACAAATTTAACCATAACGCGTATTTGACCGTTTCGTTGGAACTTATAGGTAAAATCTTCTTTCGAAACAGTTTTGGTAATATAATTTATCATACCATTTATGTCATTAACATTAGCCAGTATTATTGGCGGAGGCTTCGGAGTATTTCGCTCAGTTGATTCCTCTTTGTTTTTTTCTATTTTCGCTTCAGCATTTCCAGTTTCCTCTTTATCCTCCTCAGTCTCCACACTACTATTAAGAATCTCGAGTTCAGCAAAACTATTTATGCTGGGTCTAACAGCAGTTTTTTCTTCGAAACGTTTGGCGAGCTGCAGATTGACCGTTTGTTTGATTTTGTTGTCTCAATTCTTTGCCAATCCATAGCTGCTTCAATACCGCCGCCGCTACTCATGATGCTATTTCTAGCACAGATGCAGCAGGTGCAGGCGAACTGATAACGGAATTTTTATTTATTTATGTTGTTGTTGTTGTTGTTGTTGTTGTTGTTTTTTTTTTTTTTTTTTTTTTTTTGCAAAAGAAATAGTAATGTGTAATGTGTCGTTTGATCGCAATGCAATACGACTTTGCACTTTGATATTCCGATTGTAACTACACACAATAAAATACCGTCAAACGCGTCTAACCTACGCTCAAGCCATCCTTAATCTCAAAGAAGAGGAGGACGATTTCTCATCGAAAATTATCATGAGCGATGAGGCTCATTGCCATCTTAGCGGTTACGTGAATAAAATAAATAATCGTTTCTGGGGCACCGAAAATCCGTGTATCACCCACGAAGAGCCATTACATCCGCTCAACGTTACTGCGTGGAGGAGTTTACGTTGAAAGAGTCATTGGGCCATTTTTAACACTCTTTTATTAGCTTGGCCTGTATCTATGTAACGGAATCTTTCAAATTAATTTTCACCAACTTCCTAATGTCGAAATAATTTGAAATTGTGCATGTGTATTAAGCACCGATGACAATACAATAATTTCACAATTTTGACCTAATATCCTGACCAGGATTATCAGGATATTTGATTTGTTTGTGGATTAAGTTCTATTCCGTTCATTGTACTACCCACAAAACGAGTCAACAACTTATTATATATATGTTATTTTTAAAAAACTTATAGTTTAAAAAAACTAAAAAAACACGCTTTAATAGTAATATGAACTAAAAAATATAAAATAAAAGTAAAGTTTAAAAAAACTGAAAAAACACGTTTTAATAGTAATGTGAACCAAAAAGTAAAAAATAATTTTTAATAAGTTTAAAGTGAGAATTAAGTGATTGCCAGAGAATTAACTTTAACATAAAAAAAGCGTGGGGTGCTTTATACTAATATTGTTATAATTATTTCGGTGGTAGCTATTTGTAAATATAAACTTATTATAATAATATATTACAGAGCACCCCACGCTTTTTTTGTGTTAAAGTTAAATCTCTGTCAATCACTTAATTCTCATTTTAAACTTATTCAAAATTATTCTTTGAGAACGCTACATATCCATAATTACCGAATTTTTTCTTCCTCAATTTTGATGAATTGGGACTGGAGAACATGTGGTTCCAATAGGACGGTGCAACGGCTTTTTTCATTATAAAAAAAAAATTACAACAAAAGAACATCGGGTAATTGCTTTTGCTAGACCCTGTATATTTAAAAAAAAAAAATTTTTTTACATGCAAAATTACTAATCACATTCCACTCAAATATACACATTTTTTACACAAATAAAATACTGCGAATATTTAATACCCTTCCATACATTTATACATCTTACATATCTAAAAAAAAAAAAAAAAAAATTTACATAAAGTTTTGTAAAAAAATACATGCAGAGTGCATAAAATAAAGTACATACACTTTAATACATGCAGTAAATAGTCATGCAAAATTAATAATTACATTCCACTCAAACATATAATATACTCATTACATCACGTATATTATACAAATTTTACTACATACAGTACAGAAACCAAAAGATATAACATCTCAAGAATCAAATCAAACCACCCCCCCCCCCAAAATAATAATAATACTTTTTTTGGTTGCGTTATGACGCTTGCGAAAAATTTCATGTTCTATTTTGAACAAATAATGGATTTTTGCAGTGAATTTCGATAAATAGCGCTGGCGACCACACAATCTTTGCTGGAAAGTAGGCATCGAGAAATATCCGATATATACAATTCTCTTTCTACTGCTTATGAGGCAATATTGACATCAGTGGATGATGAAATGTCTCAAGATACAACCCAGGTATATAAGTCCAAATACTCTTCATGTGTCAGTGCATACTACACATGTACATCCCAAATAATGGACTTACTGCAAATATACCGAAAAACCACAGTTCAAACACCCAAAACAGTACAAGCAGAATCAATCTCTTTGAATCTCCCTAGCTGCGATACTGACATTTTCTACGGAAACTTTGACCAGTGGCCCTCATTTAAAGATTTATTTACAGCAGTATACATTAACCTCCCAAAGTTATCCAAAGCCCAAAAATAGTATGGCGAACTATTCACTCTAAGAGCATTGGTTGACCAAGGGTCCCAAAACACATTCATATCAGAAAAAATGATAAATAATATTAAACTTCCAACTAAAAGGCATATCACAAAATATCTGGAATGGGTGGCCGTGAAGTGGGTATTTCTAAATTGTTATTGTCATTCTCCCTCGTAACAAAGTACAAGCAAATACGGGTGCCAGTTGAAGCAATAGTTTTGCCAAAATTAACTAACTGGCTCCCAACTAGCCCGGTTGCGATCCCTAATTTCATAGAAATTCAAGATGGCACAAGGAAAAATGTATTCATCTCTCTGCTCGCACAGCAAACCATTTTTGGCTGGATATTGAGTGGCCCCATTGCAAGCCAAGCCAATCCGTAAACATACTGAGAAATCTGTGGAAGACATTTTTAGTGAAACTCTTTATACCCGGACCACATACCGGAGAACAGAACGCTATGTGGTAAAACTGCCATTCAAATCTGAATTTCCAGAACAATTACAACTTGGAAACTCTCGATATACTGCATTCAAGCAATTCCTACACATAAATTGCTAAGCAAAAACCTCGAACCCGAAACCGAGTATAACAAGGTTAAAGCAAATGAGGTTTATCAAAAAACACCATCCCACTCATTTTATCTCCTTCATCACGCTGTAGTTCTGCTTCTAGTTGCTTCTCGAAAAACAAATACAGGATTATCTCTAAATGACGTTCTGCATTCCAGTCCCACACTTCAAGCTGACTTAGTGTCAGTACTGTTGAACTGGCGATTTTATGCACAAGTGTTCAAAGGGGACATACAAAAAATGTACCGTCAGATTCTCATATACCAAGAGGACCAAGATTATCAAAGGATCTTGTTTCGCCCCACACCAACAAGTGATATTACTGTGATATTACACTAAAAACTGTAACCTTTGGAGTCAACTGTCCCCCCTTTTTAGCAATCAGAACTCTTCAGCAACTAGCAGAAGACTGCAAAACATCTCACCCACTTGCGTACTCCATACTTATGAATGAGACTTATGTCGATTAAATTCTCTCAGGAGGGCATGATTTGCTCACAGCGAAAGAATCTCAAAGACAGCTAATTGAAGCATTGACCTCTAAAAAAGATTTGTGCGAACAACTCGATTCTCCTAGACACAATTCCACAAGAAGACCTACTTAATGCTGATTTTGTCAAATTCGATGACACTAGCACAACAAAAACCCTAGGAATCAGGCAGGATGGCTTACGCCAATAATAATACAGGCAACAATTTTTATACAATCTGTGGCTTGAAGGTGCAACATGGGAGGAAAATGTTAAACCTTTATCTCTGATAAAGTGGAATCAATTTGTGGAACAACTTCCCCATATTTCACAAATTAAAGTTCCAAGGTGGATAGGGTTGTCTCCGAATAATAACGTTCAAATCCATGGCTTCTGTGACTCCGAAAAGGCGTATTGTGCAACAATATATATTCGGAATGAATCTCCTATCCCGTCTAGAATTGCGCACTGATAAAGGCAACAATTCCCAAATTGAAATGCAAAACCCAGACATACGGTGGTGCCACAGAAATCACTAGCGAAATGGCCATCACGCTAAAAGGGAAAGCAAAACAATTTGAATTTATTGTCCGCCACACTAAAAAGTTTGCCCGATAACTCTAGCAGCTGTTCGCGGTAGTACTTAAATAGCAACAAAAACGAAAACAAACGAGTCGCGAGGAGTTGCCACCTAACCGAAATAAAATTGTCGCAAATTGTTTCGTTAAATAAATACGCGATCGCTTATTGAATTTTTTATTGACCAGCAATGGTTTTTAATTTCCGTTTGTTGTTGCTGTCCTTCTCTACCGCCCATTTACAATGCTTATGCAACAAAACTAGTATTAAGAAGTCCAATATAGTCTCCTTGTGAACTCCACATTCCCCAACGAACCATTCGGGCGTAGCAGTTTGGCATAATTATTTAATATTCTCCTTAAATTTGAGTTTTTCAGCATTTTTATTTAAAAAATTGTGAAAAACTAATATATGGGTTTTGCAAACTTCCAATATTGAATTTGAAGGGGCAACTAAGCTTCCGAAATCAGAAGTCGTTCGGTAAGTTTTGTGGAAAATAAAAAGCTCACTTGGAGCAGTAATGACTTCATCCTCTTTTCCATGCTCTTTGTCACATTTTTCACAATTCAATTTTGGGATTATTTTGAAACATAACCCGCAAAATATCTAATCGAGACTAACTCCAAGTTTATATTGACGGAATTTTCGAAATCGTCCAAAACGTAATCAGAGCATTCAATTACACTCAAGTCACAGAAATCTGATCCTGTTTCATTAGCTTCTTCAAGTGAAATACAAGGGAGGTCATTTGTTGAATCGATTATTTGTATTGGGGAATCTGTATCTATTTCTTCACAATTGCTATTATTACTTGATTGAACTATCAGCCTAGCTGCTTTCGCTAGATTTGTTGGACGGCGAGGACTACCCATTCAGATAATCTCGGACAATGGGTGCAACTTTGTAGGGGCGAACAGACTCATTCAAAAGGAAATAATAGCGTTAACGAAAACAGTCGCAGACGACGTCGCTGCAAAGTATACCGCTCAAGGGTTCCAGTGGACATTCATACCCCCTCAAGCTCCACACATGGGAGGACTGTGGGAATCAGCATTCAAAAGCTTTAAATCCCATTTAAAAAAGTTACCACCAACCAAAAATTTACTTTTGAGGAATTAGCTACATTGGTAATTCGAATTGAGGCAGTACTAAACTCTAGGCCTCTATCACAACTGAGTGATAACCCAGACGAGTTGCTACCGCTTACCCCAGGCCACTTTCTTCGTGGTGTACCATTACTGGCTGTACCTGAGCCACCTCAGCACTCATTAGCACTCGTCAACCGTTGGGAAAAACTTAAGGTTCTCCACCACCAATTCAGCCTGCGATGGAAAAACGAGTATCTTTCCCAGCTCCACAAAAGATACAAATGGCAGCATCCCCAAAAAGACGTAGCCATCAACGATTTGGTCGCCGTTAAAGGTGATCAACTGCCACCAACGGAATGGCGTCTAGGCCGTACAACCAAAATATACCCAGGCCCGGATGGCCATATTCGAGTCGCAGATATCGGAGTTCTAACTCGACCCATTGTCAAATTATGTATTTTACCGTCTCAATAAATTAGTAATTTCTTTCTCGCTTCTCAATTATATCTTCACCAGTCAACCCTTCATAAGAACTCAATACTAATATCATTCATCTTTCACAGCAACTGGTACCAGTGCACATTGTGTCGCCGAACGCACGCAATACGTTTCTGCAGAAAATTCCACGAAATGGATGTCGTCACGCGTCGTCAGACTGTTCGGCGCTTGATCTACTGCTCAAAGTGCTTGGCTCGGTCTCACACATTGGAACGATGCAGCTCAAAGAACGTATGCCAGGTTTGTGGCGACACCCATCACACACTGGTGCATCTACATCATCGCAACCCAAAAAGGACTAGTGTACACCCAAGCGCTTGCCGAACTACAAGTAGAAGAAGATCGCAGGACAAGCAACGCAACCATACCCGCTACCGCCAAGACACCAATGGTCGCTGCCACACGTGCAACAGAGAGCTCTGCAGCATCATCGTCATCGCCATCGTCGTACGCTCCGCGAGATTCACCGCCGCCACCGTCGTCTTTGCGACAATTATCTCGTGGACAAGCCGAAGCTGCAGTATATTTCGACGAAGCGATGCAATCTAAGTAATTTAAGTACTACCAAATTGCCAAAAAAAAAACAATACTCGTTACTTTATAAATATTTTATGCGCGCTGCGTCGAGCGATTAAGAAAATTATAAGTCCTTCTTCTGGATAAAGATCTCAAGCCGAACAGACGCTTAAATTACAAGTTTCATCAAACTAACAAAAAGTGAAATAAACTACAAGTACTAGTTTCATCAAACTAACAAAAACTGAAATAAATCACAAGTTTAATTGAACAACCAACCGCAGTTTTTATTGAAATGCAGCTTTAACCCATTAGCATACTCATCAGAGGATACAACTTAAGTATAATTAAATTAACAGGCTAGTTAATAAATATCGAAAACTACCTTGCAACTGACAACCAAGTTGTCAGAACCCTGCAAGCCCGACTAACCAATATCTCTAACCTAACCCTAATCTTATTCACCCCTCTGCGCAAGTGTTCCAGTGATGGAGCCATAGCCCGTATTATCAAAACCACACTCAACATCAAGAAAAACAGCTAGTGCTATTTCTTTTCAACAAAAGGTTCTTTCGATTATACCGACCAGATTATGAAGTGCGCCTACCGTTTATTTAACCTTCATATAGGCGAATTGGTGTCCATGAAGGGGGTGTGAAATGTTGATTGATTGCCTAATGTGGTAATCAATAAGACGTTCAATTGTCTTGAGAAGGAAGGAGGTAAGACTGAAAGGTCCAACTTCTGATGCTACGAGCTGGTTGTACGATTTATTTTCCTAGGAAGGTAAACCTTAGAGAGAATATCAGAGGCCCCCGGAATTTCAAAGCGAATATGTTGGTGGTCTGAGAGAGAAACTTCGTTTGAAACTCGCCAATTCCAAACGAAGTTCGTAGCCTCTCTACTAGTTAGAGTGAGGTCTAGAAGAGGTCTAACTGCTGTTATAAATGTAGGTTTACAACCTATATTTGCAATTTCGAGCTGGGATCTCATTAAATAATTTAAGAGGTACTCATCTCTGTGGTTGGTGTCATTGCTGCCCCAGACGATGTGATGTGCATAAGCATCACAGCCAACAGTTGTGGGTGCGACAGTGCTCTACTAGCCGCTGCACCTCAAGCGGTGGTATGTTGGGTTCATCCCCTGCGAAGTAGGCTGAGGCCAGGACAATTTCCTGGGAGCCTACTCCTGTGGAAATATCCACTAACACAGCTGTTAAATCACTGGAAAAAAATTTGTCAGTGGAAAGGAATTGATCTTTTTATCAATTAGAATTGCCGTACGAAGCAGTTCTGCAGAGTCTTAGATTAACTTACCAGTTTTGCAGTTACATCCACGAATTTTGCCACACACCACCCAAAATTCTTGAATGAGAGCCAGGGTGGTCTCCTTCTCGGCGAAGAGACTGCACACTGTGGCCGTTGCCCCTTTGGCGTGGTGCAGGTTTGCTTGAAGCACCCTTATGGTGCTCACTTGTTGTCCCGGAGGTTTTTGCTTACAAGGCTCTCCTTCCTGCCCGCTCGGGACCCCTTTCCACGAGTCCCTCTAGGTGAGGGAGCCTGTTTTGGATTATTCTTCCTCATTTGGCCTGCTTGATCAGCCTTTTGGAATACCCTACCGCCTTCTGTGAGACCTGTTTAACAGGTGTGCCTAATGCCATCGCAATGGTACCCATATTGGCCATTCGCCGGCAGCTTCCATACTGGTTGAAGGCTGTGGCTCAGCCGTCTGCGACTGCGCATGTGGCTGCTGCAGGCCCACCCGCTGCTGTGCCAATTTGGAAGGGCCCACTTGACCGAGTTTATTCCCTTTGATGTTCAGCTTTATATGGCTTAACCTATAGGCAATAATACCTTTGAAGGTATTTAGGGCCGCATATGCCTCATCATCTACTGATAAAAACAGATGGAGTTGCAAGCCCTGTACACTACGCTGTATTACACGCCACAGCGCGGTTGAAATGGTCGCCAGAACCTTCTCGTTTGTGAGAAGCGCACTATGTGGAAAATAGTAACGAACCAAATGTGTTTGTGGAAACCCATTTTTCTCCAATAGTATAAAGTTAAAGTTGACCTTTGCCCTACACTGGCTGAGGTTACCTTTAACCCATGTTGCCGTCTCGTTGTTCGAACAGACGAGAAGAAGCCAGCCCGTACGGGGAATACACCCATCGAATTCTGGCTTCATCTCATCTGACGAACGTTCGATTGTGACATCGATAATTGCCTCATGCAGCAGTGCCATATACTTTACTGTAAGAGGTCACTTTTTACACAGGACACTACTCGCTACATGGCTACATGAAGCTTTCGCTGATCCATTGGTCGACCTGGTCTTTTTTGTCGGGTGAATTCCAGGGGAATTCTCCTCCGAACGGACTCCCTTTAGAGCCTGTCCATCTGCAGGTTTGGCATACTCGATGGCTTTTTCCCTCGAGTAGCCATTAGCCAGCGCTTATTTAAAGCGACGCCTCTCTTTAGAGGAGAAAATAGTGAAACCTGGACCAGAGCCAGGTTTACTAGTATGCTGGGGTGCACTGTCGTCTGGTTTGACGATTTGGGGTACGGCCATAATCGTCATGTCTGAATCGGAATTAGAAGACAGATTTTCCTCTAATACCTCTCCACTGACACTAGGGAGTGCCGTCCCCGAAGGCTGCATGAGTCCATATTGACCTCAGTCACCATGCAGTTTGTCGCGACCGTACAGGTCTGCCCGTTTGTTGATGCATTAAGAGCTGCATATGGCTCGTTTGATTTGGTTTTCATATGGATTCCCACGAGAAAGGGAAAGGGGGTAACCTAACCATTCATCCAACGGCATATGCTGTTCCACCTTAGATTTGGCGATTTGTTTCCTTGAAATTGAATAAACACAGCTACATTGTGAGAACCACTCACACTGTACGATTGTATCCAACCTGAAGGGAATTTACTTTCCCTCGCCCGACTATGTCAGCCAAGCCATCAGGAGAGACATGACCGTACTGATTCCAAGGGCCACCTCTCTGGAGGTTATAGTCGCACTTTCCAAATTATCCAACAGATACGGCACATGCACCAAAATTGTGCTACATGTGATCCCCCTTTTGGACTTTGGACTAATCCTCAAGAATTTTACGATAGAGCGGTGCAATCAACAATAGTTGGAACTTGAATACATATTTTTTTTTTTTTTATTTACTTTATTTATTTAAAAGCCTTGGCGGTGGTCCAAGCGGGCGCAATTACAAAAATAAAGAAAATTGAAGTTGCTAAATGAAATTTACAAATTTATTGAATAGTGATTTGTTAGTACAGAGTTTTTTACATAGTGTAAGGAAGAGTTATAAGAAAAATGAGGTGAAAACTTATTGAAGATAGAAGAAAAAGCTCGGTGTAAATTATTGAGCGCGTAATTTGTCGTACAAAAAGGCAGTTTTATTGGCACGAAGTGGCGAGTTGGCCTAGTAATATGGACTGAAGTAAGTTGGGAGAATCAATCTCCCTGTTCAAGCGTGAACATGTGAGACGTCCCAGCGATAAGACCAACCGCGGCCAAATGATAAGTAGCTCTATGCGTGGGATAAACACTGGCTATGTGTACTTTTATGTGTTTATTTAGGATCGCCATCTGCTACACATTTATGTTTACTTTATTTAAGATAACTCTGCAGTCCAATAAACTCAGCGATAGTTTATAAATAGATTAAGATAACGGTGCAGTCCTATAAACTCAGCGATAGTTAAGGATTGATATTTAATGAATAAAAGGAGCTGCTCGCATGTGCGGTATAGTAGTACAAACAAGATCGTCAGCGCGTTAAGTTCTTTGGAATTCGAATAACGTTGACAAGTACTTTACAAGTGTATATCACTTAAGAGTATATGAGTAAAGAGATACTGTACATGCATTTTTTGCTCCTTCGATCCTTGCACGATTTAATCAAAATAGTAAAAGTATAAAGTGATATACAAATACACATATTTTGGTCAATCGGGTAAAAACCGCGAGATTACCAAAGTGAATAAAGCGTTTTCTATCGCTTAAACAGCAAAAAGTGAAAAGTGCAAATTTTGATTTGTGGTTTTTTTTATGTTTTGGCTAGACCAATACAGCTGTGGGTCAAGGCACAGCAAAGTCAACCAGGCGACTAAAACAAAAAAAAAATCCATCGGGCTAAGCCAGAAATAAAATTAAATGAACGCAAATTTACTAAAAAAAAATAATCTGCATTAAGATGTTGACTGATAAGACGATTCAGTTATTGAAAAAGACAGCTTCGAAAAGCCTACATAGATGACCTTTTAAAAAATAAAGCTATGTTGAAAAGCTATTGTTCCTCGGTGGAGGACACCCTAATGAAACTAGAATACGAAATTCTCAAATACGACAAATATGCATTTGACCAAGATGAGACTAATATACTCAAAGCTGAAGTTGCTGGCCTAGAGGTGCTCATTGATACAAAACTCGATGTGCTAGAACTACCAAAAATGGTCCTTCCAAATTTCGAAGGCAGCGCAAAAAACTGGCCAACATTTTTTGAGTTATTCTCAGAACTAATTGATGGCAGAAAGGATCACAGTGACATCTGAAAACTGGGATATCTAAAGACATGCCTAAAAGGAGAAGCCAAATTGGCAGTCTTCCATGTGCTAAATGGATCAGCAGCTTGCTATAAATCGGCATGGGAACTGATATGCAAGCTATATGAGAATAGTTCAACCAATTGATAGAGTTCGAGTACTTGAAGCCCGATTGCGAAAAAAGTGTAAACAAGTTCTTGGATACAGCCACAGAGAGCCTTTACATCATTCGTGAAAAAGCCAAGATTGACCATGAAGCAGATGTAATATTTGCTGAAATACAGCTGTGTAGATTTTCACTAAATGCTTTACAACTCTATGAGCAGCATGTGAAAAAGGCAAGAATGATCCATACATTAAAAGACGTACTGGAATTTATTGAGCAACAACACAATTCAATAAAATCTATACAAAGGAACATCAACCAACCAATTAAAAAAGTACAAAGAAAAAAATGCATATTTTGCTCCAAGGAGAAGCATGAAATCAGCAAAATGCCTCAAGTTTAGAGGCGAATCAGTGTCACGGCGAAGAGATTTCGTTAGCAAAAAGGCATTATGCAATCGGTGTTTTGGGCAGCATAATGTAAAAGATTGATAATGAAAAATATTGGAAGTGCAATCGCTGTAATGGTCACAACAATCTGCTGCACGAAGATAGTAAAAAGGAAAGTGTCTCTCGCTTTTGGCCAAAGCTGTCATTAAAGAAATGAATTATGAAAGAGATTGTATACAGCTGAGAGCTATGATTGATGGTGGCTCTCAGAAAACTCTGATTTCGGAGGAAGCAGCTTAGATGTTGAACCTACAAAGAGTGAAAAACACAGGAGGTTCAAGGCATCTTTTCGGAAGGCAAATAAGTGTCAAAAAGTAAGGTGCGTCTCCATATCAAGCCAAGATTGGAGAGCACTTTTAAAGCAGCCGTTGTGGCTCTAGTACTTCCCAAACTGCAAAGAGCTCTTCCAAGCAAAAAAATTTGCATTGAAATCAATAAAGATTAGAAAGGATGCGATCTAGCTGATCCAGAATTTAACAAATCCAGCAGGATCGATGTCATAATTGGAGTTGGGCTTTTACCCAAAATAATGATGGGAAGGGTCAAAACAGTTGATGGAATGCTGGGCCAAAAAACAAAACTTGCTGGATTGTATCCGGAAACATATCTAGAGCATCCAAAAAGCAAATAATAAGCGCAACTACATCAATAAACCTGGGTGACCTTGAACGCTTCCGGGAATTTGAAGGCGATAGCACCAGTGAAAAAGAAGAAAATGATGAATTCGAAACCATTTTTAAAAATACGACAACGGTGGATACAGACGGCAGGCTAGTAGTTGCAATTCCATTTCGTCATGGCTTTGAGCAAATGGAAAAGAAATTCAAATGCAATCTGGATTTGTTTAAACAATATTCGGCATTTATGCAGGAGTATCGAGAGCTTAATCACATGAAACCGGCAAAATCAATTGGCGAAGGCAAATATTATTTGCCGCATCATGCAGTCATCAAGCCCAGTCTGACTACCAAACTAAGGGTAGTATTCGACGCTTCAGCAAAGACCAGCAACTGCGTAAGCCTCAATGACGCAATGTTGATTGGTCCTAAAATTCAAAGCGACATTTTCGACATTTTCGCTATGGAGATCATCGCTTAGTTGGGATGAAGAAACTGATGCTGCAATGGCTAACTACTGGCAAGACTTTGCATCTGGCTTGCCGGCATTAACAAGAATATGCAACCCAAGATGGACTGGAAAATCGGTACAGAGCTCCATGGCTTTTGCGATGCATCAGAAAAGGCATATGCAGCGGTGGTGTACACTAAGATTGGAAGCAAAATTACTTTACTAGCAGCAAAAAGTAAGGTAAACCCAATTAAAAATTGGAAAACTATTCCTAAACTGGAGCTTTGCGCAGCACAATTACTTATCAATCTGATGTTGAGAGCCTAAAAACTACTCAATGCAAAGATAAAACTTTATGCCTGGAGTGACTCGGAAATTACTTTGGCCTGGATAAAAAACCAACGCAGTAAAGATAAATTCGTCAAAACTCGAGTAGAAGACATCAACAAAAAATTTCCGACTAACGCATGGAACTATGTCCCATCAAAAGAGAACCCTGCAGATGTGGCTTCCAGAGGAATTGCGCCGAAAGATTTGGAAGCTTGCACAATTTGGTGGCGCGGACCAAACTGGCTAACTGAACCAGCTTGTAAGTGGCCAAAACTTGAAGAGCCAGAGACTATCAACAGTGACTGTTAAAGAAAATCGGCTCATCCAACTGTTGACAAAATATTCATCGCTCGGAAAATTAATAGGCGTGATGGCGTTGGTGCTACGATTCATAGCAAAGCTGCGAGGAACAGAGCATTCTTCCTTCAGCCTTACTGTGGGCGAATTAGAAAATGCGAAAAATGTTAGTTAAAATACAACAGTTACAACAGTGGATTTCGGAGATGAAATTAAACTTTTAAAAAATAAAAAACCACTAACTACCAAGAGTAAATTACAAGCACTCTTCGAGTGGAAGGCCTACTGCTAAATGCACATCTTCCCTACAGCGTTAAGCATCCAACCATCCTTGCAAACTCGCACCTTGGGTTATAATAAAAGATGCTCACAAAAGTACCCTACATGGAGGGCTAAAGCTAATGAAAACTTACATTGTGTGCAATTACTGGATATTTGGCATTCGGAATACATTAAAGGAAGACGTTAGAGAATGTGTAACCTGTATAAGGTATCGGCAGGATCAGTCAATCCAACTGATGGGGAACCTACCGTCATATCGCGTGACAGAAGAACACGCATTCATAAACACAGGTATCGATTATGCAGGACCGTTTCAAATTCGATGCTCCAGGGGACGAGGCAAAAAATCGTATAAAGGATACATCTGTGGATTCGTATGTATGGCAACAAAGGCTATACACTTGGAAGCTGTGAGTGACCTTTCATCAGAGAGGTTCTTGGAAGCGTTGCATCGATTCTTCGCCATGCGCAGCAAAAGTCAAAATTTGTATTCTGACAATGGTAAAAATTTTCTAGGCGCCTCCAGAATCTTAGACAAGGAATTGGCAGCTGCAATAGAAAACAACAACGAAGTACTTGCCAAAGAAAGCATCACTTGGCATTTTAATCTGTATTAATAATAATCTGGAATAATATCTGTATTTGGAGATAATAGCCTAACGTTTAAATAGCTGACAACGCTGCTATGCCAAATTGAGGTGGTGCTGAATTCTCGACCGATACATGCCTTAAATAGTGATACCGAAGGAAAAGACGTGTTAACACCTGGACAACTTCTGGTTGGCAGGCCCCTAATTGGAGCACCAGAATTGGATTACTTGATAGATGGAGACTCGTAAAACGGATCAGGAGAGTTCTGGAAAAAATGGAAAGATGACCTCATGTCACTGCAACAAAGGAGCAAATGGCGCCAAGAAAACCCGAATTTGGAAAAAGGGCAGATTGTGCTCATTTAACATGAAAATACTCATCCAGCCAGATGGCCAATGGGAAAAATAATAGATACGTCTGAAGGAAAAGATAACAAGGTCATAGTTGTAACTATTGAAACTGGAAGTGGCAAAATCAAGAGATCAATAAATAAGGTATGTCCCTTACCAGCCAAGGATAACCAAGCCGAACAGCCAAGACCACAAACTAAGACAAGAGCAGCTAAAACGATGTCAGGAACAGCTACGATTCTTAGCCTACAAATGATCCTTCAAGTAGCGAGTGCCACTATACTTCCTGTTGCAAATACAAGCAAGTTGAAGATTCAGCATATAGACGAAAAACCCGCAATGCTTATGGATAAACTTGGGACCGTGGAAGTCGTTTCGTCCAGCTGGCAGTTTTTACTCTATTATAACAAGCAAGCTTCCTTCGACGTTCTTAAACAAGCCATTGAATTTCTGGATAAAATGGATCACATTTGCGAAAAAAAAAAATTAAAAACGAGAAACGAGAATCGAGAAACGCTTGAATGATTATATGATCAACCAGACGTCAATCATCAATGCGACTTCGGACTTAATGCGTATTACTACAGAAGAGGTGAACAGAAACTTTGAAGAGGTTACCAAAGAAAGCAACAAGATGCAAAACACAGTGAGGGAGCAGTTTTTAGTCTACAAAGAGGCCATAACGTTCTTCATGCTGATTAACCAGGTACGTAGCTGGGTTGATGAAGCGGAAGACCTTCAATCAGAGGCCATTGCCCTTGTAACAGATTTCAATCAAGAAAAGGTACATTCCTCCCTGATCGAACCAAACAAAATGTTGGGCGAGCTAGACAAAATTGCAATTAGTGTACAAACTAATCAAAGCACAAGCAATTTTTAAAGACAACGTGCTAATCATCGATGCAAGGCCTATATATGTTAATCAACACGCTAATCTCTTCATAACTATTCCGTTACCGCTTCAACTCAATTGAAAAAGGGTGAATCCAAAAATAAAAACGGAATTCCGTATCTACAACACCGAGATAAACGCATATCATCCAATGCGAGAGAGTGAAATAAGTCGCTGTCGTCATGAAGAGGAAGAAACTTGGCTGTGTGAAGGAAACTGGGCTTGGAAAGATGCAGCCAAGCAACAAGCAGTCATGCAACATGGTCGAATTTGCAGAGGATAAATTTTTCCAAAGACTGAATGGAATAATCCGATGGCTGTTCAAACTATTCCACGTTAGCTCACATAACATGCGGAAACTATCAGGAACCTCAGTCAGGGCAGCTAAAATCACTATCATTACACCGCAGGAAGTTATATCGACAGATGCTGCAAGGTTTTCCCCACAATTTTTAAGGGTATTAGACCTAAATGACTCGTGGATTCCGAAGCCAATTCATCACGTCGTACTCAATAATTCAATCGAATTACAGCAGCTACAATAATGTGTGAAGAATTTAATGAGCAAAACATTCCTCCATTCCTCCTTCTTCGGAAATGGGGATCTACTGTCAGCATGCCACTGCGATCTCATACATCGGTACTCTTTTACATGAAAAAGATCATCTTATTGATTTAGGTGATTTTAATCTACCTAATATAAGATGGTCAAATTTTATTGATTTCTCTATGCTGCTTCCAGCGGTAAAGAATGAGTTGCTCTCGAGCGCTGTTCAGATATTGAATTGGCAACGAATATTTTTTATTCCACCATTCTCAGTTATTTCGACAGATGCATTCCATTCACTACTCTCCCAGTCTCTGAAAAAAGACAGCCTTGGTTTTCACGTAGCCTTAACCGATTAAAAAATAATAAGTCGCGTTTTAATACTGATTTTGGTAAATATTGTGTCGCACGTTCTGATTTTAATGCATTAAATAAAATAATTATTTTATAAAAGTTAAACCAAATATGCGTCACAATCCAAAATCGTTTTTCAATTTCGTTAATACGAAACGGAGTACTTCAGCGTATCCTTCGCAATTATTTCTTGATGGTGCAGTTGCATCTTCTGATTCGCCTATATTAGGTTTGTTTGCCGAATTTTTCCAAAGTACGTATTCTTGCAGCTCTGTTAATCATAGTTTCTCATATCCTTATAGCATCACATCGTATAACTTTATATCTTCTCCCTCTATATCCATACAAAATATATTAACATGACTTTTATCAATTAAATTCTCTTTCCTACCTGGCCCGGATAATATTCCCAGTTGCATACTAAAACATTGTTCTAGCTCAATTTTTTTTTTCCTTTATCAATTCTTTTCAACCTATCCACAAAGCAATGTAAATTTCCATCTCTTTGGAAAGAATCTTTTATTATCTCTTTACATAAAAAGGGTTGCAAGTCTGATGTATCGAATTATAGAGGTATTGCTAAGCTGAGTGTTATTCCAAAGCTCTTTGAAAAAATCATTTGTGATCAATTGCAACAGTCATTAAAGTCTGTTGTCAGTTCTTCCCAGCATGGTTTTGTTAAAGGAAAATCTATTACAACTAATCTTTTAGAATTTTCCACTTTTGTAAATAATGGTTTTGAGTCTGGTTGCCAAACTGATGTAATTTATACAGACTTCAGCAAAGCTTTTTATAGTATGTGTCATATGCAGCTTTTATTCAAATTAAAAGTAATAGGGTTTCCTCCGTCTCTTTTTACTTGTATTGAGTCATACTTATCCGATAGAACACAAAAAATTCCTCCAACGGGTCTGAGTGTCCGCCACTTCCTTCTTCTAGCTTTAAGTTAGTTTAGTTACATTTTTATATTGTCCTTATTAAGCGACGATTTTATATATGTAGTTACAAATTAAATAAAAAGGGTTAATATTGAGGATCTGGTGTTTCACACAATGAATGGACATATATCACTAGCTCTGGTGATAATCACAATAGCAGGCATTATCCTTTACCTATGGAAGAAGAGAGGTCAGAGGCAACAACTACTGGCTGTTACATTTTCTGGCCCCCCGCAGAATGTTCAAGCGTGAACATAAGACGTCCCAGCGATAAGATCAACCGCGCACAAATGATAAGTGGGTCTATGCGTGGGAACAAACACTGGCTATGTGTAGTTGTGTATCTTTATTTAGGATCGCCATCTGCTACACATTTATGTTTACTTTATTTAAGATACCGCTGCAGTCCTACAAATTCAGCGATAGTTTATAAATAGTAACGCTGCAGTCCTACAAACTAAGCGATAGTTAAGAGTTGATAATTAATGAATAAAAAGGATAAGATAATAAGAATTTTATGAAGAAAAGCAACAGAGAGCATAGAACGTCGTGACAAGAGGGTTGGGAGATCAATTAATTTTAACCTGTCATGATAGGGTGGAAGATTTATATCGGGATCCCAATTGAGACTCCTAAGAGCAAACAGAAAAAACTGTTTTTGGACTGACTCAATACGATACTCGTGAATAGCATAAAATGTGTTATGGGTTATATGTACATACATATGTCCAAAATCATAAACTTATTTTAAAAGCATTGTTTTCTGCACCGATAAATTACCTTAAAAACATTTGTCGAAAATTCATCTCTTATGATTAACCAATGATTATTGGTATATTATGACAAAATGAAAGTCTAATTAATAAAAATGAAATAATAATAATAATTTAAAATAATAATTATAATTGTTTATATTTCAACAAATATAAAAATTAGTACATATCTGTACATATGTACATACACATACTAATAACCCAACACATGAATTAATGCTCTATTAGCAGTCGCGTCGTCCACTCAGTAATTGCTCTGTTTCTTTCTCAATTGTGAGACCAGAAGAGCGCATGCTGTTAACCAAATTTTAAGTGACAATTCTTTGTATGAAATGACTTTACTATATTTTGTATGGTTATTTCAGGTTTTTTTTTTTAACTACTCAAAGGTAACTTATCTGCTCAAATCGAGTTGACACAACCAGATTATAATAAAAAAATGTATATTGCACACGGATGCATCTAATATAGCTATTGGAGCAGTCTTATCACAAGACTCCAAACCAATAACATTTGGATCAAAAACACTCAAAAAAATAGAGCACAATTACGCTACGAACGAAAAAGAACTGTACGCAATAGTATAGGCATTAAAAAATCTTAAAAATTACTTGTATGGTGTAACCAATATTGAAATCCATACCGATATCAATTGGCAACCCAAATTCGAAAATGAAGCGTTGGCACGCATTCATAGCAGAATTTTGCCAAAGATATTGTATAAACCAGGTTCCACAAATGTAGTCGCAGACGCTTTGTCTCGGTTTGAACTTTACAACGTAGCTGATGAATCAATGAGTAACAATATATATATATATACAATATGACAATATATATATATATATATATACCACACTCCGCGGTAAGGGTTGCGTGACAGTTGGAATTCGTGTACGTCTTTCAACAAAAATATATCGTTTTTTAGTACTTTCGCTATCATGTACGGTCCCTTATTCTTCGGTATGAGTTTTCTTGACGCCCCAGTTGTATTATCAAAATTCTTTACCATGACGTAATCTCCTATACTGTATTCAGGTGGTTTCTTTTTCCTTAGATTGTAATTCTTCTCATTATCTTTCTGTACTGACTTTTGGTTTGCTTCTCCTACTTCTCGAATTTCCTTCAATTTTTCTGCTCTAACTATTTCTGGCTGTGCTTCATTTTCGACCTGTCGCGTATTAGTCGCGTCTAACTGTGTTGCATTTTCTGACCGTTGCTCACTAGTCGTCTCTAACTGCACTGGGCAGCTCTTCGACACTACGATGCTGAGGAGGCCATTTTTCGGCTCCACCAATTTTGCAATCATAGGCCCCATGCTTCTGTTCAACCGCTCAACCTGCCAGTTGGCTTGTGGGGAACCTGTCGCAATTTTGGTGAGTTTAATATCATCTTTTTCTAAACAAATTCATAAACACCGAAGACGTGAAACAGCTTATGCACTTTGGCTTGCTGTATGCCCTGAAGTAACTTTTCAATGCTTCAATCGCTTCCTTTGAGTTCGTAGTTTTGGTGGCATATAGCCTTGTAAATTTCGTAAACCTGTCAATCACCACGAAAACGTATTTTTTTGCTCTGCCTGCATTGAGAGGCCCAAAGTGATCAATATGGATAATGTCGAAGGGTTTGTTGCCCTTTGGTATGCTATGCAAAAATCCGCCTCCTTTGCCTGTTTTAGGCACTTTAAACAATTTTCTATGTGTCCTACCGCTTTGTCTTTCATGTTCGGAAACCAGTAACTCTTTGGCATAGTGTCAAGCATTTTATCTCTGCCTAAGTATCCTAACTCTTCGTGGTATTTATATAACACTTCCATATCTTTTGGTACATAAGAAACTACCCTATCGTCATTGGTTTTCCTGTAAATTACTCCGTATCTCATTTCAAACCATTTGTGTTCCCTGTTTTCTAACAATTTCATCATGTCTTGTAATTTCTTATCTTTGTTCTGACAAATGACCAGGTTATTCTCAAAGCTATTGGCCTCTGTAATCATTACACTCATGCACCTACTTAAAGCGTCTACGTGCTGCATTCGTTTGCCCGCTCTGCGTACCAATTCGTAATCATAGTCTTGGAGCTCCAGTGCCCACCTGGCGATTCTCGGGTTCTCCGAAGCTTAATGCACTTGCGTCACAATGTAGTTCTAAGTCGTCTTTATGATTGTATTGTACTGGTGCTTGCAATAAATTCTCTTTCAAACATAAAAAAAATTCCAATTCTTTTTCACCAAACAGAAGTTGCCTATCTTTTTTCAATGAGTCGTATAATGAAAAGTCCTTTATAAACCTCCTGAAGTATGAAAAAAGCCCTAAAAAACACTGCACCGCCTGAATTTTGTCAGGTACTGGGAAATTCTTGACTGCTTCTATTCCTTTATCGTCAGCTTCGATTCCTTCGCTCGAAATCAAGAAACCTAACCATTCTTAGCTCTATCTTGTTCTCGATCTATCTACTAAATACTTCTTTCAAAATTTCCAAGTGTTCTTCTACGCTTTTGCTGGCAACCATAATATCGTCCATATATATTATTACCTTGTTCTCCCTAATCATGTCCGTAAAAATGCTATTTACAAATCTTTGAAACACCTGTGAAGCATTTCTCAAGCCCATTGGCATCCTCGAGAATTCGTACTGCCCAAGCGGCGTGACAAATGATGTGTACTTTACCGAATTTTTGGCTACAAATACATGAAAATATCCGTTCCTTAGAACTAGTTTTGTAAACACTTTCTTATTTACTAATTTGTCTAACAGGTCGTCAATAAGTGGCAACGGATAATTGTCTTTGATCGTGACCTTATTTAATCTCCTAAAATCTATGCACAGTCTTAGGTCACCTGATTTCTTTTTCACTAACACTATCGGAGATGCATGCTCCGAACTACTGGGCTGTATGATACCTTCTTTCAAATATTCATCTAATAGCTTTTGTAATTTTTCTCCATATACGCTAATATTCTTGGTGTACAACTAAATGGTTTAGCCTTTTCTAAGCTTATTTTCATTTCGCATCTGATTTTCGGGCTTACCGGTCTTGTAACATTAACGTAACTGTCTTCCAACAAATTTACCAGTGTACACCGTGTACTAAAATCGGTTTTGCTGCCAATGTTATACCCTGCCTTTGACACTTCGTCGCTCACGCAGCATATTCCTAACATGTCCGAAACTGTCTTCTAACACATTGCCTTTACTTTCACTGTTTTCAACGATTTTCATTCCTAACAATTTTTTGCTGTTTTCTCATCACCTTCTATTTCAAATGTTCTGACACTAATTTCCGATTCCTTTTCTGTCTCTGCGACCGTTACCATTTTTAGTGAGTTTAAGTCTAAATTTAAATCGCATGCGTTCATAAAATCTCTGCCAAGCACTACATCGTAACTCATACTCATTCGCCACCAATAACAAGTGAAAATGAACTTTTATTGAATTCTTTTTTATAAAACATAACAACTATCCATAAGTCTTAAGTTGGCTTTTATTTAGCCCAAAATATTTATTGCACTTCTTTTGTACTTATATTCCATCCGGCACATTCATTTTTTTATAAATGAAATGGGGCTGCCCGAGTCTACGAGGCACTTTGTAACTAATGATTTGTTAGTACTTTCATTAAAATGTATTCTAAAATATCTTACGTAATTATTAATCGCCGCTGACTTCTTCTTCGAGCATTGCGCCATCATATGACCCGCCACACCGCACGCGTAGCAGGAACCCGGTTGTCTCTTGGGCTTCAAACAATATCTGGCCCAATGTCCTCTTGAGTTGCAATTAAGCAACGTGAGCATTCCTTCGTATCGCTTACTGCTGCTT
>JAWNNQ010001505.1:0-35215 GCA_035044765.1 Leucophenga montana
TAAACTCTTTGCATTTTTATGGGTTGCTGAATGCTTTGCGACAACGGACGTTTTATTGCAGCGTTTGGATTATTGTATTGAGTTTGGTATGGTCTAAAATTGGTAGACTACTGGTTTGGTTTTGGTTTGGTTTTGTGGAGCAAAACTTCTATTTTGTTGAAACTGTGGTCTATTTTGATAATTGACCTGTTTAGTCTGGATTGATCTATCGATTTCCATTGGGGTTGGTGCCTTAGGAGGAAGCGGTGGTTTAAAGTTTGGGTTATTGGATCGGTTCTGTCCTTGTTGAAGGAAAGAGCCTCGTCTGAAAAATGGTTTTTGTGCAAAATTTGTTAGTTCAGGATAGAAAGGCTGTTGTCTTGCTGTGTATTGTTTATTTTGTGCTATTTGCATGATTAGTTCTATAGTTCATATTGTCTAATTTTAGTAGAGCTTGAGGCAAGCTGTTTGGCTCTCTTACGCTTAAGAGGATTGGGAGCGCACCATTCAATCTGCTGTCATAGCCATCAATGCTTCTTCCTCTAATTCTAGACAATCTAGTTTGTCTAAAATTAGCGAAAGGTATTGATATACCTCGCGGTAAATGTCTTCTGTAATTTGGTACTCTAGTGTACTGACATTTCTCTTATCCGAATAATGCATTTTTTTATTTTGCTCCAATTTAGTGGAGTGCGATATGATTCAAGGGCGGCATCGGCTTCACCGATACCGATTTTATGTCTAATGGTATGTAATATAGCAAAGTATTTTGGGGTATCCTTTCTCTGCCCGTACATTAAAAGGATCCTGTCAACTGATTTTGTCCATGACCCAAATTCTCCTGATTTCCCAGAGAATTCTCTCAAACTCTTTACTACATGTGGCACTCTCTCAGAGGCGTCTGTATTCCTAGAGAAATCTACTGTCTGTTCTTCTTCTATGTCTTGTTGAGGATTTAGAATGTTTGTAACTGTTACTGCTATTAGGTTTACGAGTTCATTTTTTTATTTTGATGGAGGGGTTAATGAAGTGGTGCAATCGAGTTTCTTATAATGCAATGAAGAAAAATTTTACAAATTTTCTGCTACGCTTTCACAGTGTATTTTTTTGTTTTTTTTTTTTTTTTGTAATTTGTTATAATCTTTTATGTATAATTTTTTTTTTTTGTTTTTGGTTTAATTTGAAAATATGGGTTCACATTTGAAAATATTTTTGTTGTAATTATATTTTGGTTTTTTAAAACAATACCGGATATGCGGCTAGGTCATACGTTTCTTACTACCTTTGGTAGTTTACTTGCACACTTTATTTTACTGTGCGCGAATAATTTATCGATAAATTACCGCGGTCCATGCTCGGGCGCCAGTTAAATATGTTTGTTATTATTATGAACAAAAAAAAATATTTTATTTATGCGAATGCAGCGGACGCCGCTGCTCACTAGCTGTGGCCGAAGCGGATGTAAGTTATGCGCTTGTAGCGCTTAGATCACATTGCAAGTGCATGTGCCGAAAATGCAGAAATGGTGTCATCACAAATTGTGGAAAAAGACATTTGAAGTCAATATTCTGACTGTGGGAAACGAACAGCGGAAAGACTTAACTTGTATACATATGTACGTATATAGTTATATATATATATATATATATATATATATATATATATATATATATATATATATATATATATATATATATATATATATATATATATATATATATATATATATATATATATATATATATATATATATACATACATACATACATACATACATACATACATACATACTCTCTCTCTCTCTCTCTCTCTCTCTCTCTCTCTCTCTACATACATACTCTCTCTCTCTCTCTCTCTCTATATATATATATATATATATATATATATATATATATATATATATATATATATATATATATATATATATATATATATATATATATATATATATATATATATATATATATATATATATATATATATATATATATATATATATATATATATATATATATATATATATATATATATATATATATATATATATATATATATATATATATATATATATATATATATATATATATTTATGCATTCGCATAAATAAAATATTTTTTTTTGTTCATAATAATAACAAACATATTTAACTGGCGCCCGAGCATGGACCGCGGTAATTTATCGATAAATTATTCGCGCACAGTAAAATAAAGTGTGCAAGTAAACTACCAAAGGTAGTAAGAAACGTATGACCTAGCCGCATATCCGGTATTGTTTTAAAAAACCAAAATATAATTACAACAAAAATATTTTCAAATGTGAACCCATATTTTCAAATTAAACCAAAAACAAAAAAAAAAAATTATACATAAAAGATTATAACAAATTACAAAAAAAAAAAAAAAAACAAAAAAATACACTGTGAAAGCGTAGCAGAAAATTTGTAAAATTTTTCTTCATTGCATTATAAGAAACTCGATTGCACCACTTCATTAACCCCTCCATCAAAATAAAAAAATGAACTCGTAAACCTAATAGCAGTAACAGTTACAAACATTCTAAATCCTCAACAAGACATAGAAGAAGAACAGACAGTAGATTTCTCTAGGAATACAGACGCCTCTGAGAGAGTGCCACATGTAGTAAAGAGTTTGAGAGAATTCTCTGGGAAATCAGGAGAATTTGGGTCATGGACAAAATCAGTTGACAGGATCCTTTTAATGTACGGGCAGAGAAAGGATACCCCAAAATACTTTGCTATATTACATACCATTAGACATAAAATCGGTATCGGTGAAGCCGATGCCGCCCTTGAATCATATCGCACTCCACTAAATTGGAGCAAAATAAAAAAATGCATTATTCGGATAAGAGAAATGTCAGTACACTAGAGTACCAAATTACAGAAGACATTTACCGCGAGGTATATCAATACCTTTCGCTAATTTTAGACAAACTAGATTGTCTAGAATTAGAGGAAGAAGCATTGATGGCTATGACAGCAGATTGAATGGTGCGCTCCCAATCCTCTTAAGCGTAAGAGAGCCAAACAGCTTGCCTCAAGCTCTACTAAAATTAGACAATATGAACTATAGAACTAATCATGCAAATAGCACAAAATAAACAATACACAGCAAGACAACAGCCTTTCTATCCTGAACTAACAAATTTTGCACAAAAACCATTTTTCAGACGAGGCTCTTTCCTTCAACAAGGACAGAACCGATCCAATAACCCAAACTTTAAACCACCGCTTCCTCCTAAGGCACCAACCCCAATGGAAATCGATAGATCAATCCAGACTAAACAGGTCAATTATCAAAATAGACCACAGTTTCAACAAAATAGAAGTTTTGCTCCACAAAACCAAACCAAAACCAAACCAGTAGTCTACCAATTTTAGACCATACCAAACTCAATACAATAATCCAAACGCTGCAATAAAACGTCCGTTGTCGCAAAGCATTCAGCAACCCATAAAAATGCAAAGAGTTTATAACACCGATACAACAGAACTTCCCATACAAGAAGATAATAATGAAGTATCCGAATATACTGATGAACAGTATGCAGATACAGAATTATACCCAGAATAATTCGAATTAGATACAGAAGTCAACAATACACCAAGCGATAATATTAATTTTTTTAGACTAAACTCTTCCTCGTTACCATTTTTTTTGTTTTAAAATGAAGAATGGCAACGAGCTAAAATTTCTTTTAGACGCAGGTTTAAACAAAAATTATATTTCACCACAATACATTAAGAATCCCATTCCAAATAAACCTTTCCTAGCAAACTCAGTTGGAGGATCAGTAAAGGTCACTCATCATGCAAATATAGAAGCTTTTGGCAATGAAATAGGAAAACTAAAATTATAATATAATAGGCAACGACAGATTAAAAAAATTAAATGCAATAATTTTCACGAAAGAAAATTACTTTACACTTTTGAACAAGCACTGACAGTTTTCCTGAATCTTTGGGACTAAGATGGTTTAAGTGTGTAGAAGGGTGTGTGTGATAGAATTTATATGCAATTGATGAATCGAATTGCATATAAATTCTATCACACACACCCTTCTACACACTTAAACCATCTTAGTCCCGAAGATTCAGGAAAACTGAAAAAAATTTTCATTTCTTGTCCAACATTATTTTCTGAATCTGATAAAAAACTTACTTACGTAACAAACGTCAAAGCTGAGATAAGAACAAAGAGCGACAGACCGATACATTCCAAAACTTATCCATACCCCATGCCTTTGAAAAAAGAAATAGCTAAACAGGTTGAGGAATTATTAAAAGATGGCATTATTCGACCATCGAAATCTCCTTAAAATTCCCCAGTGTGGATAGTACCAAAAAAATAAGATGCGTCAGGTGAAGCAAAAATTCGTATGGTAATCGACTATCGTAAAATAAACGAAGACACCATACCGGATAAATATTCGATCACTGACATCACCACTATTCTAGCTAACTTTGGATCAAATAAATTCTTTTCCACAATTGATCTCAAAAGTGGTTTCCACCAAATTGCTCTGAATGAAGACAATATCGAAAAAACTGCATTCTCCATCGCAAATGGTAAATTCGAATTTACTCGATTACCCTTCGGCTTAAGAAATGCTCCTGCTATCTTCCAACGCACCCTAGATGATGTGCTTAGAGAGCACTTCGATGATTTAAAAATTATCTTTGATACGCTAGAAAAAGACAATCTTAAGGTACAGTACGATAAATGTGAATTTGTCAAAGAAGAAACCGAATTGCTCGGTATTATAGTCGGCAAAAATGGAATACGCACTACACAAAAAAAGATAGAAGCTATTACAAAATTTCCACGCCCGAGAACCATACACGATTTAAGTTCCTTTTTAGGAATGACCGGACATTATCGGAAATTTATAAAAGCAAAAATACAAACCCCCCACGGAAATTCTCAGAGGAGAATTGGGTAGAATTCCCAAAAATTTGGCTAAAAAGACAACATTAAATTTATCCGCGCAACAAATAGAAACGACACAATTAAAAAATTGTTTGGTATCCGATGATGTTATACTTCTTATCCTAATTTCGACAAAGCTTTTGAGCTTACTACAGATGCTTCTAACTACGCTTTAGGCGCTGTACTGTCACAAGACGACAGACCAATCTGCTACCTTTCCAGAACTTTAGGGAGATCAGAAGAAAACTTTGCAGCAAATGAAAAAGAAATGCTTGCAATAATTTGGGCTTTACAGACACTATTTTTCCTTTACGGATCGAAAAGAGTAAAAATTTTCACTGATCACCAACCACTAACATTCTTTCTCAGCAACAAAAAGACGAACCCAAAAATGAAAAGGTGGAAAGCACACTTATAAGAATACAATCATGAACTCATTTACAAACCAGGCAACACAAATGTTGTAGCAGACTTTCTCCCAAGACCCCCAACATCCAATATAAATTCGTTAACACTTCACAGCAGTGATAGTTCCTCCGAGAAGCTAATACACTCGGTGGAGACTCCCATTAATGTTTTTAGAAATCAAATCATCATTTCAGAAGACTCAGCATCTTCACATAAATTCGAAATAATTTTTCCGTTGTATCACAGACATACAATAGTAGAAAACGAATATTCAGAAAAATCCCTTATAACTCTTTTAAAGAAATATCTCAATCCATCCGTAATAAACGGGATAACAACAACCGAACCCATCATGCTAAAAATTCAAAAAATATATCCATTTCATTTTGCCAATTACAAAATTCGCTTTACACTTCAGATAGTAGAAGATGTTACCGATACCAAAGATCAAGACAGAATAGTAATTGAGACCCATCGCCCCCATAGAAACGAAAAAGAAAATAGACTGCAAATCTTAGAAAAATACTATTTCCCCGCTATGTCAGAAAAAGTAAAGAAAATTACAAAATTATGTAAAATCTGCAAAGAAAAGATATATGACAGACATCCAAACAATCCAAAATTAGCTGCCACCCCTTTACCAGAATATCCAGGTCACACAATCCATAAAGATCGTATAAGAAACTAATCAAAAATTTTTTTTAGATTACTGCTTTCCTTTCAACTTCTTTGTCACAGTTCCGTTGAGATATTAGATTATTCTCAATCAGAAATCGTCACCATCGTCCTTCATATCATCAATATCACAGAGTACTTCATAATCATGGACAACACTAAAATCATACCACCAACCAATATAACCAACCAAAACAATGTTTAACCAATATAATGTTAAAAATAGAAATAAACGTTCAATAGATTTCATAGCTTCAGCATGGAAATGGGTCGTTGGAAACACAGATCATGATGACCTAGTAGCAATTAATAGCAAATTTGAAGAAACAAAAGAAAAAACAATAAACAACAACTTGTAATTAACAAAAAAATTCTGGAAAGAATTAATAATATTACTCATGTAAGCAATTCCATATTAAAAACAATATAAACAAGTAATGAATTTCAGACAGTAATGCTATTACAATACAAATTTAAAACAGATATCATAAAAGAAGAAATTGAAAATATTAACGAAGCTATCTTACAAAAGCTAATATAATAAATACGTTCATTATATCAAACCAAGAAATGCATAAAATAAATAAAATATTTCAAGAAGAAAATATGCCATTTGATTCTTTAGAAGAATCCTTAAACTTTGCGAACGTTCAAATAACGATAAAAGAAAATATTATCATTTATATTATAAACGTACCCAAAACGGGGGACATGAAATATGTAATGCAGTAATTATGAAACCCATTAACAAAAACGGATGGGGGATGGGGTCGTTTGCAGAAGTGGAAAGTTCATTGGCCGTTTTTCTTGGGAGCGGTCAAATTACGATTCTTTTGCAAACGGCTCAAGCAGCTCACAAACGTCCGCTAGGACACGTATCCCCTGGGTAAGCCACGAAATCGCCGTGGTGAGCAAATTGTGAGAAGGCAAACACTCCCCTTAATTAGTGGTTGGTGCGCTGGGTTTGGTTCCCGCTACCGCCAAAAAAAAAAAACGTACCAGTGAAGACACAAAGGAAGCCTCGGATAAAATCACCCAATGATGACGACCCCCGCAAACAATTTAAAGACCACGATTTACGGATATGCACCTGGAATGTCCTGTCCCTCCACAGGGATGGTGCAGATATCCAGCTGGTTCATGTCCTCGACAAATTTAAGGCTGACATCACCGCAATACAGGAAATGCGATGGATAGGCAGGGCTGCACAAAAAGCCATCCTGTGACATCTATTATAGTTGCCATGCGAAGACGCACGAATTTTGAAGCGATTTCGTGGTTAGTAGGAAACTACGGGGTGTTGTCACCAGTTTCATACCTGTGGACGAGCGCCTGGCCGCGATACGTTTAAAGGCTATGTACTTCAACATTAAAGATAAAAAAAAAATAGATCACTAAATCTGTTGGTAAAATCCAGCCTCTTTACGCATTTTGGGCTTGTAGCCTTGATACTAACTATTATCATTGTCCTCAAAATAAAAGGAAAATCTATGAAATCAAAATAGAATATATATATATATATATATATATATATATATATATATATATATATATATATATATATATATATATATATATATATATATATATATATATATATATATATATATATATATATATATATATATATATATATATATATATATATATATATATATATATATATATATATATATATATATATATATATATATATATATATATATATATATATATATATATATATATATATATATATATATATATATATATATATATATATATATATATATATATATATATATATATATATATATATATATATATATATATATATATATATATATATATATATATATATATATATATATATATATATATATATATATATATATATATATATATATATATATATATATATATATATATATATAGAATCCGAGAAGGATAAAAGCGGGTACACCTCGTCAGATTTAGGGTCACATATTGGTCATTTATATGACGAAGGTACGCAAATCTTCCTTAGCGAGGTAGATATGGAGGTGAACTAACCTTGACGGAGGAGAGAGGAAGGAAGGTTGGAGATGCAGGTCCTCCAAATAAACCTCCATCATAGTAAAGCAGCATCGGCTGCACTTTCACTTCGTCTCACAAAAGGTGAAGTTGACATTGCCCTTATTCAAGAACCATGGATCCATGGTGAACGGATATGTGGCCTCAATATAAATAATATGTATACCCTACATTACACCAAAGGTAAGGGTAAAACTCGATCGTGTATTTTAGCGAAGTCGCATCTTAATACATTTTTACTCCCAAAATACAGTAGTGGAGATCTTACAACAATATGCCTTGAGATAGGGGGCACAAAATACAGAATGGCCTCATTCTATTTAGCGGATGATGACCCAGGACCTGTACCTCCGACACAAATGCAGGAACTGGTTAAGGACAGCAAGATGCAAAACTATAGTATCATCTTAGGAGGTGATGCGAATGCCCACCATACACAAGGGGGAAGTACAAACACCAACGAGCGAGTTGAATTACTTTATGACTATTTGCATTAACCTAAGAAAGGCAAACTGGGAAGTGTACTCAAAAACACTGAAAAGAGTCCTAAGGCCTAAACCACCCTATGAACCTAGGAATAATAACTGTTCGATGGCATTAAAGAAGGCTTGCCCTAAAGCCAGGATGAGAGTTACACACAAACCCCCATGGTGGTTGAAAGATCTGGAGGATCTGAAAAAAGGTTGTAGGAAGCTTTTTAATCAGGCAAAATCCTAAGACCAAGATGCATCATGGAACGCATACAAGAAAAAACTAAGTTTATACAAGACAGCGATAAGAAAGGCTAAACGTGCATCATGGGCAAAGTTCTGTAGTAAAATAGAAACGTCTATCTAACGTCTAACGTCTATCCAAGACATCAGGCTCGATGGGGTACCTAATGCACCCAACAGGCGAATGGACAGATTCTAGTAAAGAAACGTTAGAGTTGCTACTAGATAGTCACTTCCCAGGGAATTCTGAGCAAATCAATGTAGAAATACAGGGGGAAGGAGTCTCTCCCGCACTTATATCAAATATAATAAGTAGGAAGAAGATTTTATGGGCTATTGATACCTTTCAGCCCTTTAAATCACCGGGCCCGGATGGTATTTTCCCAGCTCAACTACAATACATGAAAGAGTATATTTTACCTTGGCTATACACAATTTTTAATAGCTGTCTCAGCCTTAATCATATTCCATCAAATTGGAAGGAAGTCAAAGTAGTTTTTATGCCAAAGGCAGGTAAAGCCTCTCCCACCGTACCCAAGGACTTCAGGCCAATTTGTCTAGCGTCTTTTCTACTAAAAACTTTCGAGAGGCTCTTGGACGCTCATATAAGAAGCACAGTCAATTACTCGCTTCTTTCCAATGCTCGACATGCGTATAGTAAAGGCAAATCAACAGAAACAGCCTTGCACTTCCTGGTACATAATATCGAGAAGTCGATAGAGCAAAAGGAATTTGCTTAAGCTGTCGCTATCAACAAGGCTCTGATATATGTTGGGGTCGATGTGTCTCTGGTTGTTCTTATTCACAAAATGCTAACCAACAGAGCTGTGAATTCGCAACTAGGAGGGACATTGGTCAGAAGATTTGTCAGTAGAGGAATCCCACAAGGGGGTGTACTGTCAGCACTTATGTAGGTGATAGTGGTAAACCAGCTACTAAAACTCATGGAGGAGGCTGGCTATAAAATAATAGCTTACGCGGATGATGTAGTGGTGTTAATTAGGGGAAAATTCCCACAAACAGAACTAGTGCTCTTTTCAAGGAAATATAAGACTCCTAAATTGACTTTACCCAAACTCAACAATATTAGTCTTACTATCAGCAAATATGCAAAATATCTGTGAGTGATCCTGGACAAAAAGCTCAAAACCACTTAAGAGCGTATTAAGAAGGTAAACATAGCACTCGTTGCGTGCAAAAAAGCTATTGGAAGAAGGTGGGGTTTCTCTCCATCAATCGTTCATTGGTTATACACTGCAATAGTTCTATGTGTATGGTGGCCAGCACTAGAAAAGGCTTCTACCCTTAAGCAAATGCATAAGGTGCAAAGAAGTGCTGAACTTTGTATCAGTGGAGCGCTACGTACCACACCGACGGACGCATTAAATGTACTGCTCCATCTGATCCCACTTGATCTCCTTGCGAGAGAGAGGGCAATAGTGACAGCCCTCGGACTAAGGGAATCTTCAGTTTGGTAAAGTAGTTCCTTCGGAAACTCGAGGGTTCTACTACAACAAGGAAACATACCGCCAAATACGGATTATTGCACACCAAACATTAACTTTGTTAAAGAGTATGACGTCATAATACCCACAAGACTACAATGGGCTAACCTTCCTCACTGTAGAGAAAACGCTATCAATATCTGTACAGACGGGTCTAAGCTTGATGGTCGGATAGGAGGAGTATTTTCACCGGATCTGGGGATTAGCGAAGCCTTTAGACCGCCCGATCATTGTAGCGACTTTCAGGCGGAGATGCTAGCCATTCAGGAAGCTACGCATCTCCTAAGGTCATACTCAAATACTCAAGAACATGTGTTTATCTTCTCGGACAGTCAGGCTGCCCTTAAAGCGCTGAACTCTTTCAGCTCCAACACTAAAACCACAACAGAGTGTCGGAAATCTCTTAACGAGATTACAGAGCACTATGTATGTATATATATATATGTATGTGTATATATATATATATATATATATATATATATATATATATATATATATATATAGAGAGAGAGAGAGAGAGAGAGAGAGAGAGAGAGAGAGAGAGAGAGAGAGAGAGAGAGAGAGAGAGAGAGAGAGAGAGAGAGAGAGAGAGAGAGATATATATATATATATATATATATATATATATATAGATAGATAGAGAGAGAGAGAGAGAGAGAGAGAGAGAGAGAGAGAGAGAGAGAGAGAGAGAGAGAGAGAGAGAGAGAGAGAGAGAGAGAGAGAGAGAGAGAGAGAGAGAGAGAGAGAGAGAGAGAGAGAGAGAGAGAGAGAGAGAGAGAGAGAGAGAGAGAGAGAATATATATATATATATATATATATATATATATATATATATATATAATATATATATATATATATATATATGTATATATATATATATATATATATATATATATATATATATATATATATATAATCTTTAAAGTCAGGGCTATTGGAAGAAGTCGCTCGGTATACTATACATCGACATACCATGGATCTACCCTTGCTTCCTAGGAAAATTCTTTTTGTTAACTTACATATTTGCGGCCCGCGATGGACATCCGGTACGCTTGTGCCAGCCAAGATGGTGACCTGTTGGGAAGAGCACATGACAGTCGGAGCATTGCATTGGGCGTCTGCAAAATAATGTCAAAATAAACCTGCGTTTCCTCAAATCATTGTACTTTTATTTAACTAATTGACTCACGTTTGATTGCGACGTTTTTTGACGCAGCGTCCACGGCGTATGTGTTTTTCAAGGAAACGCTTATAGAAGTATGTCTTGCGGCAACTGGAACACTCGTAAACTGGGCCTGAAGTACCGTGCACGCTTTGCATATGCGCTTTGAGTATCTGTTTCATCTCAAACACTTGGTAGCAATTAGGACACTGAAATCCGCACGCGGGAGTAGTCCCTGCAGATGACGTGTGAGGATTGACGTCAATGTCGCGGCTGCCATTTGCTAGCGGCAAGTCTTCAGATGGTGTAATTAATTCAATTTCTGGTATTAGTGGCAATGCTTCATCATCGTCACCAGCGACAACCATATCATCGAAATCATTGTCTTCGTCATTACTTGCTTGTTCTTGCCCATCTGTGATGTGATTGTTTTTGATGTTAATCTTACTGATCTGCTGTTGCATATAATGCTGCATGAGGCGTATGGAGTTGATATTAAATGAGTTGTTTGCTGTCGCTACCATTGATGTCGTTTATATCGTACTCATCATTCTCAGCAGTGGAAACAGCCCCCAGCGGTGTAATATTACCAGCGGTATCAACATGTTGCTCATATTCTCCATCAATGTGATGTCCATTACTCTGTGGCTGTCTAGCTTGAGTACAGTTCGACAATTCTTCACTATTACCATTTTCGTCCTCTTCGTCTTCGTCGGTGCCATCTGAGCTGCTTGTGTTGCTGCTGCTATTGCTGCTACTGTTGCCACTGCTACTGGTTTTACTCCTGCTGGAGTGACCACGCTGCTGATGCAGGTTTTCGAGTTCCTTGTCTTGCTTTATGGATGTTGCAATATCACTGCCCATTATCACACTGTTCACATTCACATTATGTCCCTCGATTTTTTTAATAAGCAATTGCTGTCTATAAAAATTGTCCGCGTCTTCACACTTTTTTTTGAAGAGGCATGCCGATATCGCATTTTTGGCACAAGCGACGCAAACCTGCTGTGGTAACGTGTCGTTCCTCTGGATCTAAAAGATTTACAAAATTTAACATTAGAAATTAATTTTTTTTTTCTCCGAAAAATAACGGTATGTACCAAAGTTGGTGTGGTAAATTTTAACTAGACTGAACGATGCCGTCAAGAGAGCTCTACTTCAAGGTACCCTGTACCTAGTCTTTTTTTTTATTATTATTATTGTATTGGACCAAAAATAGCAAACATTTTTATAACAATACAGATAGCTTTCAGTGTTTTTAACCTAGCCTGGTTTGATCCTCCAGGTGTTATCACAAATAATCACAAAAAATTGAATTTAAGTAATTTAATTAATTAATTTAGTTTGCGTGTCGGGGATCTCTTTAGCGCCTCCTCTGTAGTGACTGAAGCAAGTCCTTAAAAAACCTCCGCTTTAGTGTCCTGATCACTCTTCTCCCCGCGAG
Organism: Leucophenga montana; assembly: GCA_035044765.1. Taxonomy (NCBI): domain Eukaryota; kingdom Metazoa; phylum Arthropoda; class Insecta; order Diptera; family Drosophilidae; genus Leucophenga; species Leucophenga montana. The sequence goes on from JAWNNQ010001505.1 coordinate 12,888, forward strand.
ACCTCTAGTAAGTCGGTTGCAGTGTATCTGCAAACGTTCGTTATACCCTATTGCAAATGCACCAACTTGGCTGTCTTGGCTGTTTCGCACGTACCAGTCAGCACCAGCCATTCGGCGCAAGGTAAGTTTTTGGAGTGTCTGGATACGTCTTTGACTAGTCCGAGACGCAATGCCCCAGACCTGGATACCATACCTCCAATCAAAAAATTGTATACCGCTCGTTTGCAGCGAAGCGGCAGTGTGCTGTTGGCGTTGAGCAACCAGTTAACCTTGGACAACTTGTAACGACACCGCTTCAGGAACCCGTCGATGTGCGCTCGAAAGCAGAGGATTTTGTCCAGAATGAACCCCAGTGTACATAGTCTGAAGACCATACATATGTATAAGGGCTACATTCTATAGTGGTCCGGTCTGGACCTATGTGGAAGATTTTATTAAGATTGACGTAACTTACATCCATAAGAAATTTAGTGTTTCTCGTTAAATTAGCAATAAAAGTGTTTTTCATACATGAACGTTGGAAGCAAGTGTGTATTGAGGTTGGATCGTTCGTTCCACATACTTTGTCTGAAGAGAGAATATAAGACTCTAAATATCCAAAATTTTAGGTTCTATCTCTTATAGTCTACGAGAACATATTTTATATTATCCGAATTAACAAAAGATACTCTAAATTTGGGATTTCTACCTTAAAACAGAAATAAAAAATGTTCACCAAAAAAATTTAAATTGGGGAAGGTTTGTATGGGGGCTACTCTTCATAGTGGTCTGATCTTAAAAATGGGGAACAAGTTTGTATGGAGTAACACTTATATATAGGTTAGGTTAGATTATGCCGGCTGACCTCTAGATTGAGGTCGCACATATACCTGTATGATCCTTATTAAGGCCGATGTTGAAGGTCGTTCAGGAGCCTATAAAGTTCTGTAGAATTTTTACGTGTTTGCCAAATGTCAATAGTCCTTCTGGTCGCCTCTTCCAGACACACACAGTTTCGCCTGAAAGTCACTAAATTTCATTCATTAAATTTATTTTTTGAATGAGGTTTAGTGATTTTGAAGCAAAAGTGTTTCTGTGGAACCCCTGATTATTAAGAGGAAAAATATAGGGTGTCTCAGTTAGATAAATTAAAAACTTTTGTTTCTTGAAAATTTATGAAACTTTTATTGAAACATAAAGTAGACATCATGAGGTTATGTATGTATAATAACACATCGGCTTTGCTGGCATATACGCGCTCTTTTTGTGAAATTTTCCATAACCGTTTTGCATAAATGTTGCGGTATTTCATTGAGCAGCTTGTAATTTCTTCTTTCAATGCTTGAAGTGTCGTGGGCTTGTACACATAAACCTGTGACTTCAAAAAACCCCAAAGAAAAAAGTCTAGAGGCGTCAGATCACATGATCTAGGCGGCCAATTCTGGTCAAAAAAACACGAGAGGACACGACCGGGAACTGACTGATGCAGTAATTGAATTGTTTCTTGTGCTGTATGGCATGTGGCACAGTCTTGTTGAAACCACATGTCCTCGACATCAATATCTTCAAGTTTCGGCAAAAAAAAAAAAACTGGTTAACATTTCACGATAACGAACACCATTTACGGTTTGTGTTTGAGCTGCCTCATTTTCGAAGAAAAATGGACAGATGATGCCTCCATGCTAATATCCACACCAAACAGTGACACGCTGTGGATGCATTTGTTTCTCATAAATCACTCGTAGATTTTCTGAGCCCCAAATGCGACCATTTTGCTTGTTAACGAAGCCATTAAGATGAAAATGAGTCTCGTCACTTAAGATGATTTTGTATGCAAAACGTATGCAAAACGGTTATGGAAAATTTCACGAAAAGAGCGCGTATATGCCAGCAAAGCCGATGTGTTATTATACATACATAACCTCATGATGTCTACTTTATGTTTCAATAAAAGTTTCATAAATTTTCAAAAAACAAAAGTTTTTAATTTAAAAATCAAATCCGGCGCTTTAACTGAGACACCCCATATAAGCATCTTTTGATGAGAAAAAAAAACGTTTAATTCAATGAAACCGAAGCTTTAATACTTTTCACACTTGCCCTTTTTGCTCGGCAACGTTATTTCAGTTTTTAAATTTATTAGAATTGATAAAATGGATACTTACAATTTTTAATATAATCAAATTTATTCATCTGTAAAAAAAAGTACCGGGAATTGATCACTAAAAAGCCCGTTTAAATGCAATGTCAAACGATTCCAACTCCAATTCCGACTCCACACTCATAAAACTCATTGGAACTGGTGATAAGACATGGGTTTACGACTTTTACATGCAAAACAGTCAAAAAGCTTTGGAATATTGCCTTCCTTCAAAAGTCAAGGTAATGTTGACTGTTTTATTTGATTATCGTGATGTTGTTCACTCGGAATTCTTGAGATGGCTATATTTATATTACTCGTTGGCATAAGTATATTATCTCGGAAGGGGCCTACTTTGAAGGCGATACAATAAAATTGGATAAATAATAGTTTTTATAACAGCGGTGGACACGAAATTTTGAATCGGGAGCAGTACAACAACATCTACAACAAACAGAGTTTTTGAAGTCATAAATCTAAGCAAAATGAACACTTTTATGATTCTATGCGACGCGAAGAAAATCGAGCCTTCGCTGTATTGTTGTTGTGTGGTTTATTAAAGTAAAAAAAATTCAACACTGAAAAAAATTATTGAAACCATTTAAATTCAATCACTTAGTAAAAATCGTAACACATCAAAACCTTCGCTTTCTTACTCAGTGTACAAGACGCGGCAGAACACTTTTATGACGGTCAGAAAATCGTGCGTGGTTGTTGTTTCGTTGTTACGTCTCATCGAAAATCGCAAGCCTTCAAAGTAACAGTTTGAGCACTCAGAGCAACGAGAGCAAGGGCTTGCCCACCGCTGTTTTATAGCATTCACACAAAGTGTGAAATGGTATTATCAGTTTGTCTGAAAGTTTGTAATGCATTAAAGGAGACATCGTAGACCCAATAAAGTATATATATTCTTGATCAGCTCGTCCAGACGAATCGATCTAGCCATGTCCGTCTGTCTGTCTGTCTGTATGTATGTTGTTGCGCATTTTTTGGGGACCAATTTTAATGCTATCCACTTCTTTTTATTGCAGCTTAATAGAGTATCAAGATTGACCCGCCACGCCCACTTTTTGGGGTAGGCCCCATACAAACCCACCGCCCACTTTTGATTTTTTCTATGAACAACTTTTTTATTGTAGTCAATATCAATTTGATAATTGATAAGGAAACTTTTAGTGCACGGATGCTTGACATATACATTAATGGGTGGGACCCGCCCACTATTTGGTGTAGCCCCCACACAAACCTACTGCCAATTTTTGACTTTTTGTATAAAAACTTCTTTATTAAAGTCAATATTAAGTTGAAATGCAATATGGTGCCCTTTCATGGTCAGTCGCTTAATATACATAGACTAACGGGTGTAGCCCGCCATTTTTTTGAGGTAGCCCCCATACAAACCCTCCGTGCAACTTTCTGTTTTTTATCACGACATTCTTCATTTAAATAAATATTAGCTTGAAATTTGATTTGATGGATTTTAGTGGACATCGCTTCATACAGATCTACTACTGGGCGTGTCCCGCCCACTTTTTGAGGTAGTCCCATATAAACCCACAGCTCACTTTTATGCATTTGTATGGAAAACTACAATGTCAACTTGATATTTCGGCATGTTACACATCTACAACATCGCTTCACACACATCTACTGGTGGGCGTGTACCGCCCACTTTTTGTTGTAGCCCCTATTCAAACCCCCACTTTTACGTTTTGCAATACTATTTAAAATTTCGTGTGAATGGTATTAGAGCTTCGGTTCAACCGAAGTTAACGTTTTTTCTTGTTTTTTTTGTTTTAGTGACCAAGTCCCTGCACTTTTTTGAATTTCATAAATAAAGATTGAAGCAAATATGGAGAAATCTTAGGATTTTATGAAGGAAAACTACAGAAAGCATCGATCGTCGCGAAGAAAAAGTTGGAAGATCAATTAGTTTGAATCGATCCACATATGGCGGGAGATGTGTATCAGAAACCCAGTTGAGGTTTATTTTTGAACAGACTCAATGCGACCCTGATGAATTACATAGTGTGGGTTCCAAACACAAGATGCGAACTCGAAGATCGGACGAACTAGTAAACTATACAGAAGTTTAGTAGAATAATGGTCGCCAAATTCCTTGGACCAACGTTTAATAAAACCAAGAGAACCTTTAGCTTTATTTACCATAGAAACAATATATTTGTTGTAGCTCAATTTGGAATCCATAAGAAGGCATAAATATTCTTACAAATTTCACTACTAATACTTTAAATATCTAAAAAGTAGGTATTAAAAAGAGCCTTTCTGTGATGGAAAGTCATACATTTATATATTTAGGTTAAGATAGTTTGTTAAACATCAGGTTGTAACGAATTCAAATCTGTAATTCAAATTCAAAATTATAATAGACTATGTTGGGAAGCATTATCATCGTACATTAGTACATGAACATTGCTTAGGGAAGAAAATATACTACTTTGTGGAAGACCAGAAAAAACATGTATAGTTTTAAACAACAATTATTGAATAAGATATAATAATAAATAATTATTGAATAAGACTTTTTGAAATCTACTTACAAGGTAGGTCTGTAACCAATGTACAAAAGAAGGTGGAAACCCTATGGCATTTAATTTATATATAAGGACATATTACAGTCAAAAGCTTTACTAAAATCAGTATATATGACATCGATCTGTTAACCAGTTATAATACCCTTATTGATAATAGAAGAGAACTCTAGATTCGTACAAATGGATCTACCTTTAACAAATCCATGTTGGAATGGGATAATAACTGACATTAGCGATCATTGCAATTGCTCAGCAATATTTTTTTCTACAATTTAGGTATATCACTTAGTTTAGCAATACCTCTATAATTCGAGATATCAGATTTATTTCCTTTATTGTGTAATGGAAGAATAAAGAATATTTCCACAGAGATGGAAATTTGCTTTGTTCAATAGAGAGTTTAAAAAGAAAAGATAAAGGATCACAAATGGAGCTAGCATATTGTTTTAGTATACAACTAAGAATATTACCAGGACGAGGTAGAAAAGAAAATTTTATATATTTAAGACGTGTTAACACATTAGTTGTGCAAATTATAGGATAAAGTTAAAGGATGGGAAGCTATAAGGATAATGGAGAAGTTAATATAGGTAGATTTATAGAAAGCATGCAGCACTAGTATCACGATGAAAATTATAAAGGTAATCAGTGTTTCTGCGCTTTATATTGACAACTTTGAAAAAGCTTTAAGTAAAATTAACACAGTAGTGTAAGGAATGCGTCTGTCAAAATAATTGAAAACGGTTAAATTAAATAATATTCGATGCCGTCTCAATACTTGTGTAATCCTCAAGAATTGACCAATCTGTACAGAAAAGTAGTCGATTTAACATAACATAGTCAGTTTTTTTTTAAAACATCTTACACGAAGATGAGATGTATCATCATTACGTGAGCAAGGAAATTTATCGAGCTGAAATGATAGGTACAAAATAAGATAATTGTCTTCAGGCAATGTTATCGGAGGAAACCTGTTAACGGATATGTTAAAACCCTTATCAACAAACACAAGATCTAGAAGCCGACCTGAAATATTGCAAATGTTGTTACACTGTTGCAATGACAAATCAAGAAGACTATCAAGAAAGTCATGGTTGGCAGATGGAATTAACATAGAAGAATCGTCCTTGACCAACTTTCACTGGGTAAGTTAAAATCACTCATGACTAAGATGATCTTTACGTAAAAGAAATGATTAAATAAGTATTTTATAATTTTGAAGTCGGTGCCAAGTAAATACTACAACAACCTTACTTTCACGCAGAAGCATGACTCATTTCTGACGTTCCGTTTACCGTTACGACACGACACTTAACGAACGAAAAGCAAAAGGCGCAACATGTAATCGTACACATATGAATACATGTGACGATTATGTCGTTCCTCCTGAACAAGCAAGCGATAGATAGACCAGAGTGCATTGGCTTGTTGAAAGCTATAGTTATGTGTGTGTGTGCGTCTGCGAATTAGTGTTATCTAGCGCGCGGTGGGGTGCGGTATGCACTTGGTAGAATGTATGAATAATAACATTGTAAGTGTATAATAAAGTTTGTTTCAAATAAAATACATGTACAAAGTAAACAAAGCACGCACACCATAGACCATGGAAGACGAGAATAACTTTTACTTTTGCATTTGAGTACCAAAAACAACAACAAAAGGCTTTTAAAGTTGCTGGTGGTCAGTCGAGAGAAAGAGCGTATATTTCAATCTTTGTTGTTGGTAACGAAACTCTTTTATATGACAAGTTGTTTGTGTACTGATTGAATTATTGGAATTACATTAGAGTTCAATTCACAAAAGTATGCAATTTTTCATCAATGTTTTCTTATGACGTTATCACGTAAAATTATCGTCCGTAAACCGACTTTACAGACAACCATTTTTTAGTTTCCTGTTTTGCAAAGTAAATTTATTTTTTACTTTTTAGTTTACTGTTTGAAGTCGGTTTTTTTTTGTTGTTAAAAATTATTTTATTTTACGTTTTTTAGGGATGGGTAGACCTAATAAGGATGCTTCTCGGATGAGGAAACAGAACAAGGAAAGAAAAAAAGAATCATCAAAATTGGTTCATAAACGACGAAGTAATCCGCGAACACATAAAAAAAAAATATATATATATATATATACAGTCGATTTGAGAAACCTCCTCCTTTCGGTTAAAAATAAAATGTGCTAACTATTTAAATCCAAAGAAAATACATTAAACTAGCACATAAACATATTTTTAACTTATGATTTGATGAGTTTATTTATGCAATCAACAATTTCACGTAGCAAAAGGCTGGCGATTTCAAACAGTCTAAAAGAGATTTCTAACACCTACAAAATTGATTTGGGGAGGAATTTGGGTGAAAGAGATTTCTGTGGAATAATAAGCCAATTCATATCATCTTCTGATACGCCTATATCAGATTTGTTTGCCGACTTTTTCCAAAGTACGTATTCTTGCAGCTCTGTTAATCCTAGCTTCTCATATCCTTACAGCATCACATCTTAGGACTTTATATCTACTCCTGCTATATCTATGCAAAATATAATAACATGTCTTTTATCAATTAAATTCTCTTTCCTACCTGGCCCGGATAATATTCCCAGTTGCATACTAAAACAATGTTCTAGCTCCATTTGTTTTCCTTTATCAATTCTTTTCAACCTATCCACAAAGCTATACAAATTTCCATCTCTTTGGAAAGAATCTTTTATTATCATAGAAAGGGTAGCAAGTCTGATGAATCAAATTATAGAGGTATTGCTAAGCTCAGTGCTATTCCACAGCTCTTTAAAAAAATCATTTGTGACAAATTGCAGCAGTCATTAAATTATGTTGTCAGTTCTTCCCAACATGGTTTTGTTAAAGGAAAATCTATTACAACTAATCTTTTAGAATTTTCCACTTTTGTAAATAATGGTTTTGAGTCGGGTTGCCAAACTAATGTCATTTACACAAACTTCAGTAAAGCTTTTGATAGTGCGTGTCATAAGCAGCTTTTATTCAAATTAAAAGCAATAGGGTTTCCTCTCTTGTTACTTGGATTTAGTCATACTTATCCGATAGAACACAAAAAGTTTTATTTAACAAATGTTTGTCTAAAACTTTTTTGTTTCTTCTGGTGATTCCCAAGGGAGTCACATAGGTCCAATATTGTTCAACATTTTTATTAATGATCTTCCTTTGTCTATTAATCTAATATACTCTAATCTAATCATACTCTAATGTATGCAGATGATGTTAAATTATGCTTGTCATATTCTGATTTTTCGCAGCACAGTTTATTGCAGGCTAACTTAAACTCAATACATACATGGTGTCGTCTAAATCTTCTAAATCTAAATTTGTCAAACTGCTAATGTATGTCGTTTCATCGCAGAAAACCATTTATAGTAACATATTCTTTAAATAACATTACCCTCGGTAATGTTGTTATTTTAATACCCTAGGTATCCTTATGGAACCTAAACTTATTTATAATAATCACATTTGTTCAATAGTAAATAAAGCAAATGGCGTCCTTGGCTTTGTTAAGCGTTGGTCTAAGGAATTTAATTACCCTTATACCACTAAACTCTTATATACTTCTCTTGTTCGGCCGATTTTAGAATTTGGCTCTTGTATTTGGAACCAATATTATGCTATTCACAAGGATCGTATTGAGTCAGTCCAAAAACAGTTTCTTCTGTTTGCGTCTCAATTGGGATCCCGACATAAATCTTCCACCCTATCATGACTGGTTAAAATTAATTGATCTCGCAACCCTCTTGTCACGCCGTTCTATGCTCTCTGTTGCTTTTCTTCATTAAATTCTTATTGGGGAGATTGATTGAGATGGGCACAGTCGGTCAACCTGGCGTGCCAAACAAAAATTCCTTCAACGGGTCTAAGTGTCCGCAACTTCCTTCTTCTAGCTTTAAGTTAGTTTAGTTACATTTTTATATTGTATTAAGCGACTGTTTTATATATGTAGTAGTTTCAAATTTTTAAATAAATCCTACTTAATATTACAAATTAGAAAGTTTGTATGGATGTGTGTGTGGATGTTGGTTGCTTTTTCATGCAAAAACTAATGAATGGATTTTAATGAAACTTTACACTAATATAGCTCATATATCAGAATAATAATTGGGCTATAATTAATGAATATATTGGTTAATTGAAAGCTTTTTTTGTGGTTAGATACACTTACAACAAGTTATTTCATTTTTGACGTGATAACGTCTATTAAATCGATGCACGCCACCAAATACGAAAGATCCATGCCCATTTGTCACGCACCTTTGGCGCCGTGCGTGTAAGCGAGAGCGCGTGTGAAGCATTGGCTTGTGAAAGCTATAGTTATGTGTGTGTTTGCGTATTAGTGTTAACTAGCGCGCGGTGGGGTGCGGCGCTGTGTATGTGGGACAAGCTTATAATAAGTTTGTTCGAATGTATGTAACAGGCAGAATAAATATGTATATATTACAATATATTATTATGTATAAGTTAACACCGGCCAGTCCAAAATATCAAAACAAAATTGCTGACTCCGCTAAGAAGCATTCGCAGCTAAGAAGGTCTTATTTAGAATAAGTAATAATTAAGAAATTAGTCTTAATCAGAACTCACACAAGTAAAGCACATAGTGCTGTAATAAAATATTTTTTTTATAAAAATAAACCAAACTTGTTTAATTGGCGCCCGAGCAGTAAGTGTAAAAAGTGTGTGCAAGTGCTACCACAAGGTAGTAAGAAAAGGACTGGATGTATGTTCACGCCGCGGCACCCGTGGTTTTTTAAATAACAACAAAATAAAACTTACTAATTAAAAAATTATAATTAAACTTATCGATTTTTAATACAAAACAACAATTACAAAGAACAACAGCTAATTAACTACAAAAGATAAAATAATAAAAAAAAAAACAACATCCACAATCAAAAGTTCGAAGAAAGAAAAATTTTTCTCCAAAGGCTCCGAAGAAAAAAATTTAACAACAAGCGATAGCAGCAACAACCACCACACCACAACTGTATGTGCTTTAGACAAGAAGAACCATCAACTTTAACTCGAAGAATGAAGACAGTAGCAGCATTATTGTAAGTTACAACTATTATTTGAGCCATTATAAGTAGGAATTAGTTCACATATAAAAACCAATTAATAAAATTCAAAATGTCTGTAAATGATCTTACCGGACCATTGTCAAATTTGACATTAAACGCATCTACTCGTAGCACACCATCGACATCATCAACCTCTCCATCAAATATTTTACCATCATTATTCACTGAAAATAAAAAAAAAATGAACTCGTAAACCTAATAACAGTAACGGTTACAAACATTCTAAATCCTCAACAAGACATAGAAGAAGAACAGACAGTAGATTTCTTTAGGAATACAGACGCCTCTGAGACAGTGCAAGATGTAGTAAAGAGTTAAGTAAAGAGAGGATTCTCTGGGAAATCAGGAGAATTTGGGTCATGGAGAAAATCAGTTGACAGGATCCTTTAAAAGGATGAATTATTCGGATAAGAGAGATGTCAGTACACTAGAGTACCAAATGACAACTCTTGTCCAACGTGGTCGCAGTATAGAAGACTTTTACCGCGAGGTATATCAATAGCTTTCGCTAATTTTAGACAAACTAGATTGTCTAGAATTAGAGGAAGAAGCATTGATGGCTATGACAGCAGATTGAATGGTGCGCTCCCAATCCTCTTAAGCGTAAGAGAGCCAAACAGCTTGCCTCAAGCTCTACTAAAATTAGACAATATGAACTATAGAACTAATCATGCAAATAGCACAAAATAAACAATACACAGCAAGACAACAGCCTTTCTATCCTGAACTAACAAATTTTGCACAAAAACCATTTTTCAGACGAGGCTCTTTCCTTCAACAAGGACAGAACCGATCCAATAACCCAAACTTTAAACCACCGCTTCCTCCTAAGGCACCAACCCCAATGGAAATCGATAGATCAATCCAGACTAAACAGGTCAATTATCAAAATAGACCACAGTTTCAACAAAATAGAAGTTTTGCTCCACAAAACCAAACCAAAACCAAACCAGTAGTCTACCAATTTTAGACCATACCAAACTCAATACAATAATCCAAACGCTGCAATAAAACGTCCGTTGTCGCAAAGCATTCAGCAACCCATAAAAATGCAAAGAGTTTATAACACCGATACAACAGAACTTCCCATACAAGAAGATAATAATGAAGTATCCGAATATACTGATGAACAGTATGCAGATACAGAATTATACCCAGAATAATTCGAATTAGATACAGAAGTCAACAATACACCAAGCGATAATATTAATTTTTTTAGACTAAACTCTTCCTCGTTACCATTTTTTTTGTTTTAAAATGAAGAATGGCAACGAGCTAAAATTTCTTTTAGACGCAGGTTTAAACAAAAATTATATTTCACCACAATACATTAAGAATCCCATTCCAAATAAACCTTTCCTAGCAAACTCAGTTGGAGGATCAGTAAAGGTCACTCATCATGCAAATATAGAAGCTTTTGGCAATGAAATAGGAAAACTAAAATTATAATATAATAGGCAACGACAGATTAAAAAAATTAAATGCAATAATTTTCACGAAAGAAAATTACTTTACACTTTTGAACAAGCACTGACAGTTTTCCTGAATCTTTGGGACTAAGATGGTTTAAGTGTGTAGAAGGGTGTGTGTGATAGAATTTATATGCAATTGATGAATCGAATTGCATATAAATTCTATCACACACACCCTCTACACACTTAAACCATCTTAGTCCCGAAGTTCAGGAAAACTGAAAAAACTTTTCATTTCTTGTCCAACATTATTTTCTGAACCTGATAAAAAACTTACTTACGTAACAAACGTCAAAGCTGAGATAAGAACAAAGAGCGACAGACCGATACATTCCAAAACTTATCCATACCCCATGCCTTTGAAAAAAGAAATAGCTAAACAGGTTGAGGAATTATTAAAAGATGGCATTATTCGACCATCGAAATCTCCTTAAAATTCCCCAGTGTGGATAGTACCAAAAAAATAAGATGCGTCAGGTGAAGCAAAAATTCGTATGGTAATCGACTATCGTAAAATAAACGAAGACACCATACCGGATAAATATTCGATCACTGACATCACCACTATTCTAGCTAACTTTGGATCAAATAAATTCTTTTCCACAATTGATCTCAAAAGTGGTTTCCACCAAATTGCTCTGAATGAAGACAATATCGAAAAAACTGCATTCTCCATCGCAAATGGTATATTCGAATTTACTCGATTACCCTTCGGCTTAAGAAATGCTCCTGCTATCTTCCAACGCACCCTAGATGATGTGCTTAGAGAGCACTTCGATGATTTAAAAATTATCTTTGATACGCTAGAAAAAGACAATCTTAAGGTACAGTACGATAAATGTGAATTTGTCAAAGAAGAAACCGAATTGCTCGGTATTATAGTCGGCAAAAATGGAATACGCACTACACAAAAAAAGATAGAAGCTATTACAAAATTTCCACGCCCGAGAACCATACACGATTTAAGTTCCTTTTTAGGAATGACCGGACATTATCGGAAATTTATAAAAGCAAAAATACAAACCCCCCACGGAAATTCTCAGAGGAGAATTGGGTAGAATTCCCAAAAATTTGGCTAAAAAGACAACATTAAATTTATCCGCGCAACAAATAGAAACGAAACAATTAAAAAATTGTTTGGTATCCGATGATGTTATACTTCTTATCCTAATTTCGACAAAGCTTTTGAGCTTACTACAGATGCTTCTAACTACGCTTTAGGCGCTGTACTGTCACAAGACGGCAGACCAATCTGCTACCTTTCCAGAACTTTAGGGAGATCAGAAGAAAACTTTGCAGCAAATGAAAAAGAAATGCTTGCAATAATTTGGGCTTTACAGACCCTAAGATGTTTCCTTTACGGTTCGAAAAGAGTAAAAATTTTCACTGATCACCAACCACTAACATTCTTTCTCAGCAACAAAAAGACGAACCCAAAAATGAAAAGGTGGAAAGCACAATTATAAGAATACAATACTATTTCCGGCCATGTCAGAAAAAATAAAGAAAATTACAAAATTATGTAAAATCTGCAAAGAAAATAAATATGGCAGACATCCAAACAATCCGAAATTAGCTGCCACCCCTTTACCAGAATATCCAGGTCATACAATCCATATCGACATATTTTCTACAGATAAGCACAGGATCCTTAGATCAATAGATAAATTTTCTAAACTAGCCTTTATAAAAAAAAATAGAAAAACAAGAGAAATATTTTTTTATTTCGGGGTACCCAAGAACATAGTTCTTGATAACGAAGAGAGTTTCAATTTACTGCTCCACCCTACAAAAGCGAAGTAAACGGACAGATAGAAAGATTTCACTCAACCATATCTGAAATCATGCGATGTTTAAAACAGGAACACCCAGACAAAGAGTTTGACGAGTTAATATAATGGTCAGTAAACGAATATAATCATTCTATTCATTCTGTCACGGGAAAAAAACCAGTTGATTTATTTTTTGGTAAAAATTAGAAAGGAAAATTTCGAAAGGTTGCAAGCTAAATAACAAAAGGACTTACAATACCATAACAAAAATAGACAGGAAGTAGTCAACTATGAGCCAGGAGATAAGATCTTTGTAAGGCAAAACAAAATACTAGGAACTAAACTTTCTAAACGATACAAAGAAGAAATAGTTGAGGAAAACAAACACTCTACAGTTAAAACAAGATCAGGCAAAATAATCCATAAAAATCGTATAAGAAACTAATAAAAAAAATATATATATTTTTAGATTACTGCTTTCCTTCCAACTTCTTTGTCACGGTTCTGTTGAGATATTAGATTATTCTCAATTAGAAATCGTAACCATCGAAGATGGCATAGGCAAAATACAAACCGGTACATACAGGATTCTTAACATCATCCATATCACGGAATACACCTCGGTCCAATGCTATAGATGTGGCAGATGGTGCCACCTTAGATCTTGTTCGGGCCTCCAATCTCATAGAGACTGGTCAGAGCAATTTGTTGCTAGTTGTTGCTTAGGTAACTCTAATTCTGTTACCAATGATAGCACAGCTGTTGCACCTACTTCCAATGCAACTGCAACAACCTCCGCCTCGCAAGCAACTGCGGTTGCTAGCTGGATATGTTCCGTTTGTGGCAGTCAGATACATCGCAATGTTTTATCTGTGCGATGTAATGGCTGTCACAATTGGTATCATATGAGGAGGTGCACTGCTCTTAGATCTCATAGAGATTGGAGTACTGATTTCTTTGCGTCGTGTTGTCTATCTGCGCATAGTAATATGCTTGTCCCATCTGTGTCCCGGTCACCCGTGCGGACGTCATGTAGCTCCAGTAGTTCTACACGGTCTTGGCCAATTCTTCCGCCGCCCCGTCAACAAATTATGCGTGCTCGCAGTCCATTGGTTGAGCAGCGATTTAACTCTTTTAGAGTTATGCAACTCAACTGTAATGGTCTGCGTGGGAAGGTGGCTGAGATTGTGGGGATCACCGAGTTATTCTTGGTGATTTCAATGCACACCATGAGATGTGGTTTTCAGAATTAGGTAATGACCTTAGGGGTATTAGTATTGCGGACCAGATAGATAGCTCTCCTTTTTGTACGATCAATGAGGATTGTGCAACCAGGATGAGCACTACCACATCCAGCTCACCTGATTTAACTGTCGTCAGTGAATCGCTTATTGCATACTCTGAGTGGTCGATTGATATAGCGTTGGGCTCGGACCATATCCCTATTGTGGTTAACATTACTCGTCCGGAAGATTTTGTTGAATCGGATAGACGAGTCTTTGTGAACTACAATAGGGCTGACTGGACTGGGTTTACACGCTGTATTGATCAATCAATCAGCGGTCTTTTGCCTCCTAATGATGTTAAGGTAGGTGAAAGAATTCTTAGAGACGCGATCACTAAGGCTGCAAAGAGACATATTCCTGCTGGTAGGTTTCCTAATATTAGGCCAGGCTTTCCAGCGGAAGCTGCACACTTAGCGACCTTGCGTGATCAAATTCGTGCCAATGATCCGGGTGATAGTCGTATTGCCTTGTTGTCCCGCAATGTGAACAATCTCGTTGCGGAACACAGGAAGGCAAAATGGCTGGAGCACTTGGATAATTGTGACTCGGGTTCGCGAAGTCTGTGGAACACCATTAAAAAAATATCTGGTGTACCGCAGAATAGAGCTCTTTCATCTGTCACATTTGATGGAGTACAAATAGGATCGTCAAAAAAGTGTGCCACCTATTTCTGCAGACAGTTCGTGCAACATCCTTCTCAGCAGAATAGGTTGAAGCGTAAATCCATACGTCATATTAGAAGGAAAAAAGGACATGAAGATTTGGTAGATTTTACATGTGAGGAGGTTCTTGCTGCTATAGGGAAAACAAAATCATCCAAGGCACTCGGCCCAGACGACAATTCTATGCTGATGCTGAAGCACCTTGGGCCTATAGCGGTAGCATACCTCACACACGTGTTAAATCTTTCCATTTCTCAGTTAATTGTCCCTGATGTATGGAAGGTAGCTAGGATTATACCTCTCTTAAAACCTGGCAGTGAAGCTGATCTTGGTTCCTCTTATAGGCCCATATCGCTTCTTTCACCTGTAGTGAAAGTTCTTGAGTCATTATTACTTCCTTCAATGACAGAACACTGCCCTCTAGCAAATCATCAGCATTATTTTAGGAAAGGTCGTGGTACGACTTCAGCATTAGGCGAAATCACTACTTTTATAGCTGATGGACTTAATAAGCCGAGGCCATGCGAACGTACAGTGATGGTGGCTCTAGACTTGAACAAGGCATTTGACACTGTTGATCATGCAATCTTGTTTCAAGACCTGGACTCCACTTCACTACCCGATAAAACGAAACGCTGGCTATTGAACTATTTTAATGGTAGAAGGGCATATGTTGAGTTCAGGGGCGTGAGGTCGGGTTATCGTAAGTTAAAGATGGGTGTTCCGCAGGGTGGAGTTCTCTCTCCTCTTCTGTTCAACCTTTATTTGGCTAAGATGCCCCTTCCCCCTCCCCATATAAAACTAGTGACCTATGCAGATGATTGTTCTGTTTTATCGTCGGGTGTGAATGTAGATGACATATGTGCGAGAATTAACACTTATTTGGATGATTTATTAAATTTTTTCAATGCTCGCAACCTTGGACTTTCAACTCATAAGTCAACTGCTTCCATTTTCACTTCCTGGACTAAGGAGGTGAGAATGGAACTAGATGTCTTTGTTGGAGGTCTAAGGTTTCCTACCGTCCAGTACCCGATGATATTGGGAACTACATTTGACCCATTGCTCAGATTCTCGGCTCATGCCACCAAGACAAATAACCGTCTTAAGTCGAGAAAGAAAGTGTTGAAAGCGCTTGCCGGATCTTCTTGGGGTAAGGACAAGGAGACTATATTAACAACTTATAAAGCTATTGGACGTTCTGTCCTAAATTATGCTGCTCCTGTATGGACTCCTTTCCTAAGTAAGACTCAATGGCAAAGCCTGCAAAGAAGTCAGAACAGTGCGCTGAGGACTGCCACTGGTTGTTTGCAAATGACCCATGAGGATCATTTGCACAGTGAAACGATGATACTTCCTGTTCATCAGCATAATGAGCTACTTTCGAAGCAGTTCTTGTTAGGTGCGTACAGAGTTGATCATCCAAACCATGGCACCCTCACTACATCAGCGCCTACCCGAATAAGATCAGATATCAGGATATATAAGTCGAACATAAATCGCTTTATCACTGATAGCAACATTGGGGAGTATGAATATACTTCCGGAAGGGCCCAATTACATAAAGATGCAACTGAGCATGCAATTCGCTTGTTTAGGGACAACATAATATTAGGTGGAAGACCTCCACCTATTCATGAGAGCGAAAAACATCTCCCTCGTAGCACCAGGACTAAACTTGCACAGTTAAGATCCGGATGGTGCGTTATGCTCGAGTGCTACAGGGAAAGAATTGGGATAAGTAATACAAATTGCTGCCCTGATTGCGGTCAATCACCGCATGACACTTTTCACCTGTTCAGTTGCCCGTCCCATCCTACACAATTCAGCCCTTTAGACCTCTGGTTACGACCAGTGGATGTTGCCTGTTTCCTAGACCTTGACACTTGGGGTTTGCATTTCGGTTTTTCTTCCTCCTTCACAAACATTGCTTGCACTATATTTGTTTTATATATAATGAATTGTATACATATGATTTTTCTGATATAGCTCACAAGAAGAAGGAGCTGCTACAACAACAACAACCAACTCATCCACTACATCCATTTTTGACGGAAACAATAACTAACGTAAATGAGATCATTAATAATATAATATCAAAAAATAGAAATAAGCGTTCAATAGATTTCATAGGTTCTGCATGGAAATGGGTCGCCAGAAACCCAGATCATGATGACCTAGTAACAATTAATAACAAATTCCAAGAAACAATAGAAAATAATAACCAACAACTTATAATTAACAAAAACATTTTTGAAAGAATCAACAATTGCTCATGTAAGCAATGCTATATTAAAGACAATTCAAACAAGTCATGAATTTCAGACAATAATGCTATTACAATACAAATTTAAATTAGATTACATAAAAGAAGAAATTGAAAACATTGATAAAGCTATTCATCTTATGAAAGCTAACATAATAAATTCGTTAATCATATCAAATCAAGAAATGCTCAAGATAAATAAAATATTTGAAGAAGAAAATATGCCATTTGATTCTTTAGAGGAATCTTTAAACTTTGCGAATGTGCAAATAGCGATAAAAGAAAACATGATCATTTATATTATAAAAGTACCCAAAACGGGAAAAGAAATA
This sequence comes from Leucophenga montana, assembly GCA_035044765.1. Taxonomy (NCBI): domain Eukaryota; kingdom Metazoa; phylum Arthropoda; class Insecta; order Diptera; family Drosophilidae; genus Leucophenga; species Leucophenga montana. The sequence goes on from JAWNNQ010001505.1 coordinate 30,452, forward strand.
TGTAGTTCAATAATCGTGAAAACCATTAGTAATAAATGAAATAAAAATTTGCAAACAAGACGAGATTGTCAACTTAGAAAACGATAATTGTATTAAAAATTTAATAGAAAATAAGCTATATGATTGCATTATAACAAATACAGACCACATTAAACAAATCGAAGAATTAACAAATGGTCTAATACTTTTAAATAATTTTAAAGGAAATTTAACTGTTAAGAATAACAGGAAAATTTTAAATGGCTCGTATTTAATAAGATTTATTAACGAAACAATAGGAATAAATAACTTAAATTTTACAACATTCGAATCCCATAGTTTGAGACCTTTACCCGCATTAATCCAGCATTCGAATTCTAGTTCCGAGTTCGAGGAGATGCTGTCTTTAAAATTTATGAAAGAGGTAAACATTAAAAATATAAAAAAAATTAGATCACTAAATTTGTTGGTAAATTCCAGTCTCTTTACACATTTTGGACTTGTAGCCTTGAAACTAATTATCATCATTGTCCTCAAAATAAAACCAAAAACTATGAAATCCAAAATCAATATTCAAAGTTCAGTAGCACCACAGATGCCAAACGAAAACACTTCTAGGCCTAAAAGACACACTGGAAATGCCAAAATTGCAAACTTCAAAATTTAAAAGTCTGAACGACATACCATTTTTTTTAACCAATCGAGGACGATTGGAATTTCGGAGGGAGGAGTTAACACCGGCCACAAAACAAAAGTGCTGACTCCGGCCACGCGCTGGACAGCTACGAAGCGAACGTTCTTACATTAACCAAAAGCGCTGACGATCGTCTGCGACGTATCCGTCGTAACCAGAAACCATGCCAACCAAGAAGGTCTTATTTAGAATAAGTAATAATTAAGAGATTAGTCTTAATCAGAACTCACACAAGTAGAGCACATAGTGCTGTAATAAAATATTTTTTTATAAAAATAAACCAAACTTGTTTAATTTATATATTATATATAATATTATGTATATATTGTATATATCTTATACACTATCATCTATGCACTATGTGACAATGTACGTTAGTAGAAAAGGGATAAGGCTATGTAAGACTAGTGATGCAGAAGCTGCTATTAGTCGGATAGCGATGTGTAAACACCGTTTCTACTGCAATATGGATGTGCAGGCACCGTGCCTGCTACAACTCGGCCGTCCTGACAATGAGAGCTCCTGATCTCAGCCTGCACAATTATTATAACTAGTTATTTATTGCACTATTTTTAAACAACAGTTTTACCATTTTACGTTTCTTTTAGTTTTCTTTTCTTAAACCAATGATTAATATTTTGTGCGCTCCACACTCCATGGTAAGGGTTGCGTGTCAGTTAGAATCCATGTACATCTTTCAACAAAAATCTATCGTTTTTTAGTATTTTCGCTATTATGTACGATCCCTTATTCTTCGGTATGAGTGTTCTTGACGCCCCGTCTGTACTATCAAAATTCTTTACCATCACGTAATCTCCTATGCTGTATTCAGGTGGTTTCTTTTTCCTTAGATTGTAATTAGAAGAATTATCTATTAGAGCTATCTTTCTGTACTGAATTTTGGGTTGCTTCTCCTACTTCTCGCATTTCCTTTAATTTTTCTGCTCTAACTATTTCTGGCTGTGCTTCATTTTCGACCTGTCGCGTATTAGTCGCATTTAGCTGCGTTGAATTTTCTGACCGTTGCTCACTAACTGTCTCTAACTGTTTCGTTTCGTCTAACTTTTCTTTCAGATCGTCGCTCGTCTCACCCTTCTGATCTATACCAAATAACATTACACTTGACACCAGGATGCTGCGTGTTGTTCAAGGCGTATTCAACCTTTTCTAATACCACATCCCAGTGGAGGCCATTTTCCGGCTCCACTAATTTCGCAATCATTGGCCCCATGCTTCTGTTCAACCGCTCCACCTACCCGTTGGCTTGTGGGGAACCTGTCGCAATTTTGATGTGTTTAATATCAGCTTTTTCTAAAAAATTCATAAACTCCGAAGACGTGAAACAGCTTCCGCGATCTGATATTATGCACTTCGGCTTGCTGTATGCCCTTAAGTAACTTTTCAACGCTTCAACCGCTTCCTTTGAGTTCGTAGTTTTGGTGGCATATAGCCTTTCGTAAACCCGTCAATCACCACGATAACGTGTTTTTTGCTCTGCCTGCATTGATAGGCCCAAAGTGATCAATATGGATAATGTCGAAAGGTTTGTTGCCCTTTGGTATGCTGTGGAAAAATCCGTCTCCTTTGCCTGTTGTAGGCGAAAATGCTATGCACTTTAAACAATTTTCTATGTGTCCTAAAGCTTTCTCTTTCATGTTCGAGCAATTTATCTCTGTCTAAGTGTCCTAACTTATCGTGGTATTTATATAACACATGATCTTACATATCTTTTGGAACATAAAAAACTACCCTATCGTCGTTGGTTTTCCTGTAAATTACTCTGTTTCTCATTTCAAACCATTTGTGTTCGCTTTTTTCTAACAATTTCCTCATGTCTTGTAATTTCTTATCTTTGTTCTGACAAATGACCAGTTTATTCTCAAAGCTCTGTAATCATTACACTCATGCACCTACTTAAAGCGTCTACGTGCTGCATCCGTTTGCCCGCTCTGTGTACCAATTCGTAATCGAAATCTTGGAGCTCCAGTGCCCACCTGGCGATTCTCGGGTTGAGCTCTATATTGTTGAGCGTCAAAGTTAAAGAGATGCAGGCCGTCAAGATCTTGAACCGACTGCCCTGCAGGTATACCCTAAATCTGCGTAATGCGTAAATAATAGCTAATGTCTCCAATTCGAAACTGTGATATTTTGCCTCTAACTCTGACGTCCGCTTAGAAAAATAAAATATCGGGTGTAATTTTTTATCATCTTTTCTCTGCATCAGCACTGCTCCGAAGCCTAATGCACTTGCGTCACAATATAGTTCTATGTCGTATTTATGATTGTATATCGATAGTACAATGCTTGCAATAACTTCTCTTTCAAACATAAAAAAACGTTCGAATTATTTTTCACCAAACAGAAATTTCCTATCTTTTTTCAATGAGTCGTATAATGGCTTAGCCAATGTGGAAAAGTCCATTATAAACCTCCTGAAGTATGAACCAAGCCCTAAAAAACTCTGCACAGCCTGAATTTTGTCAGGTACTGGGGAATTCTTGACTGCTTCTAATCCTTTATCGTCAGCTTTGATTCCTTAGCTCGAAACCAAGAAACCTAAAAACTTTATGTTATCCTGCATGAATTTACATTTGTCCATTTTGAGCTCTAACTTGTTCTCGATCAATCTACTAAATACCTCTTTCAAAATTTCCAAGTGTTCCTCTACGCTTTTGCTGGCAACCATAATATCGTCCATATATATTATTACCTTGTTGTCCCTAATCATGTCCGTAAAAATGCTATTTACAAATCTTTGAAACACCTGTGAAGCATTTCTCAGGCCCATTGGCATCCTCAAGAATTCGTACTGCCCAAGCGGCGTGACTAATGATGTGTACTTTACCAAATTTTCGGCTACAAATACATGAATATATCCGTTCTTTAAATCCAGTTTTGTAAACACTTTATTATTTACTAATTTGTCTAAGGTCGTCAATAAGTGTCTACTAAGGTCGTCAATAAGTGCAACAGATAATTGTCTTTGATCGTGACCTTATTTAATCTCCTAAAATCTATGCACCGTCTTAAGTCACCTGATTTCTTTTTCACTAACACTATCGGAGATGCATGCTCCGAACTACTGGGCTGTATGATACCTTCCTTCAAATATTCATCTAATAGTTTTTGTAATTTTTTTTTCTCCGTATAAGCTAATCTTCTTGGTGTACAACTAAATGTTTTAGCCTTTTCTAAGCTTATTTTCATTTCGCATCTGATTTTCGGACTTACCGGTCTTGTGACATTAACGTAACTGTCTTCCAACAATTTTACCAGTCTACACCGTGTACTAATATCGATTTTGCTGCCAATGTTATACTCTGTCTTTGACACTTTGTCGCTCACGCAGCATTATCCTAACATGTCTTTTTCGAAACTCTCATCTAACACATTGCCTTTACTTTCACTGTTTTCAACGATTTTCATTCCTAACGATTTTTTGCTAACTGTTTTCTCATCACCTTCTGTTTCAAATGTTCTGACACTAATTTCCGATTCCTTTTCTGTCTCTGCTACCGTTACCATTTTTAGTGTGTTTAAGTTTAAATTTAAATCGCATGCGTTCATAAAATCTCTGCCAAGCACTACATCGTAACTTATAGACTCGTTCGCCACCAATAACAAGTGAAAATAAACTTTTATTGAATTCTTTTTTATAAAACATAACAACTTTCCATAAGTCTTAAGTTGGCTTTTATTTAGCCCAAAATATTTATTGTACTCCGGTTGTACTTGTATTCCATATGGCACATTCATTTTTTTTATAAATGAAATGGGGCTGCCCGAGTCTACGAGGCACTCTGTAACTAATGATTTGTTACTATCATTAAAGTGTATTCTAAAATATCCTACGTAATTATTAACCGCCGCTGACTTCTTCTTCGAGCATTGCGCCACCATATGACCCGCCGGACCGCATGCGTAGCAGGGACCCGGTTGTCTCTTGGGCTTCAAACAATCTCTGGCCCAATGTCCTCTTGAGTTGCAATTAAAACAACGTGAGCCTTCCTTCGTATCGCTTACTGCTGCTTGATTTTTTATATGTTTCTCCGGCTCTGCCGTCTTTTGTGTCAAGTGTACCTCGGAGAACG